>LN891026.1:462859-496150 GCA_900010015.1 Tuber aestivum | reverse complement strand
CCCTCACACGGTCTATGGAGCAGTCCTTTAATAGTGTATGAGACAGGGCTGGATTTAGCAAGTTGATCCGGAGGGGTGCTAGTTGCCGGAATGGGTCTGGCATGTGATACGCCAAGGTGGCTTGGCGTCGAAGGAGGGGCTGACAGGCATTAGGTGAGGGATCTGCTAGCGTAGAGCTAAGAATTTGTATTTAAGGAGAGGTTGCCTCAGTTATGTGAGGAAACAGACAACCGTCCCTTTCACCCACTTCAACATTTCTTCTAAATAGTATAGCACGAAAAAACCACCTCTGCTTAAGGGATTGACACTGCAGATGCGTGGGAAAAAACACAACGACGTAACTTCTGACCCCGTGGGCACTAACGTGGAACTGACCAACCGCCCGGGGCGCGGGGGAAACCCACAATGGGCGCGGATTTCTCCGGAAGGACACGCCGATCGGGTACCCACTGCCAAATCTGGTTCCGCACCAGGAATGGGCGATCCGGAGAAGAAGGACGATGCCCGACACCTACTGCAGGAGGCGGTTCATAAGGAAGAACTCTCCATAGGCGACGGGAGCGAGATTTTAGTCACGAAGCCCGGCGACCTTAATATCGACGGTCTCCGTGCACGAATTGAGGCACTCAGGAAGCTGTACGCTGCACACGACAAGAGCATTCCCTCCCGCAGAAATTTGCTTGCCTCCCTCGCGGCCGACGTCCTTGAACTTGGCCCAACCTATATAATCGATTCCATGGACTGCGACAACCTCGAGAGGAACCGTTTCATTAGCATCTTCAAACGTGACAAACTTGGAAGAGCAACAGAGGCTGACTTGAGAATCATCGGAACGAGCGACAAGCTAATTCAAGGGGGAGATGCGCTTGCAGATGCCTTTCTGTATACAGGAGCCTGCCCCAGACGAGATTTCACGGTTTATAAGAAGTTGTACGGGTTTCTCCCGGAAACAGTGAGAAGGATTAGTGAGAAATCACACAGATTGTTCTTTTGAGGGAACAATAATTCCAGCTAATATCGTCCAGGGCACAACCCGACCATCCACATTTTGAGTACACACGCAGGAGACCTCGCTGCAGAGCAACCGATTCATGGCGACAAATTCTACCAACTTTTTGCCGACTTTGTTCGGGCCTTTCAGGAAACAGGGAACGGATTCGAAACGAATTACGCGGGTTGCAAACCAACGGACACGACATACGCATACCGAGCTCTCGTACACTGCATTTCTGAAGATGTTAGGGCCGCCGTGGGCAGCTCTTAGGCAAAGTTTGTTCAATGGGACCTTTCTTATATCTGTTGGTTGGTAACGGTTGGGGAGTTTGTATTTCAATTTTACTGGGGATTGGGAGATGAAATAGACCTCAACCGCCGCCACTCAGGAAAGGCCAATACATCTTTTGCTACGACCTATTCTGATCCGTTCCAACCTTATGCCAATTCCCCTCCTCTCTGACCCAAAGGAATCATGACTGGATGGCTACGCTGGAGACTAACAGGGGGAGTGAAAACTCAAGCATTCTAATATCTCCTTCCCCCGGCTTGTTGGTCCCAACAGTGCATCCCCTTTGATTGAGCTAACGCTGTTGGTCTTTCTGCCCTGATGTCCAAGTGAAGCCGTCCAAGATAAAAGAAGCACACACTCCCAGACACCAGGGGGCTTAATCCACTCGTTGAATAGAGATCCGCCATCGGATCCAAGGTACTGAAAATCACCGGTTCTCCGACCCCACCTAACTATCCGGAGACCTTCCCGGAGGTGCCGAAGGATTTGTAAAGCTTAGATGCATGATTGGTAACCGTGATGGAAGGTTCTGGAGGGTGTTTCCTATGAATGTATTTTAGATTGGTCCTGGAGGCCATGGGAATGAACGGCACGAGGTAGCAGCATGGACGGTGATTGGTTAAGAAAGCGGGGTAGACTGAGGCTGATAGAATCTTAGAGAAAAAACCAAGAGAAGGGGGGAAGGAAAAGAGTCGGATATGTTGTAGATTAAGGAGAGATGTTCGGGACAGGGGGGAAGCAATCACACAAGTGTATATAAAGATAGGTGTTCCTTTGGGGGAGAAATGATGAAGGCAAGATAAATCAGAATTGAGTTCAGCCCCACACAGAACAGAAAAGAAAAATCTTCCAAGTGCGGAGAAGAGACGACAGACGATCACGATTCACAACACAAGGGACAACCGATTGGGACACTGGAACACTAATGCTTCAGATCCCCAGAGGACCTACCCAGGCTCGGCCCTAGCCACGTAGATCGCGTGCCAGAGCCCTTCTGATAATATTGCACCCCACAGTTCCGTAAGACCACAATAACTACTATCTCTTGGTGCAATTTCAACTTGTAATATATCCAATAGCCTCTTTGTCCTATTTCTGGTCCCCTGTTTACCTATCACGGCATATTCTCTAATTTGTGTGATGGCTATTCAAGCACACTAGCCTCCTAAGCTGGTAACCTCAACCAGGCTCAGTCGATTAACCCCCATACCACCTTCCTGTGAAACACCTTGTGGCCAGCATCTTGCGAGGTCCTTGACCCCACAGCCGCCCCCGCCCCGTCGGGTATCGGTTAAGTTATGCAGCTGGCTAGCTGCCCATTCTCTGAGACAATACGTTACAACGAAGGCGCAATAGGACTTCTAGAAGTCTAGGTTGTCTAACCCTACCCCCACCAGTTCTCCCGTCTGGAATAGTTTCAGGCCAAGCGGCAGTTTTGGTGTCTATATTTGGCAGAGTATGCCTGCTTGAGCTAAATCGTGAGCGGAGCTATCGTAGGAGTGTTCTCAAATTGGTGCCAGGGATGTAGGAGAGGGTCTTCTGGTCCATTAAGTTTTTTAACCTACTAGATATGGCCCATATATATGCAATCTGCCATTATACACAAGAAAGATTGGTGCCGAGTTCCCCAAATATCTTTTAACGTGATTCCCAGGGAAGCGGACCATGACAGGGATCCGGCTCGGTGCCAAGCCTGGCTCAGCCACATACCCCGCTCACTATTCAGAGAGCTGCCGGCATCACTTATCCTCATCAAAAGATTCAAAACCTTTTACTATGAGTTTAGTCAAGTAAAGAAAGACGGATGAAGGTGAATTGTGGCTGCAGGAAGCAATCAAGCACTACCAGCACAGTGGGGAGCCCTCTATCTGCACCTCAGCACAGAAGTATGATGTTGCTTACTCTACTTTGCAGGGAAGGCTGAATGGCCCGCAATGTTGGGTATTGGGGAATCTTAAGATGCAAGTGTTAAGTGAGTGTGAAGAAAAGTCTATTGAATAACAGTACGAGTCAGTAGGTGAGTAGGGCCACCCGGCCAGATTGGTCATGGTGTCACGGCCACCTAGCTATGGAGACGGAATGTGCATGGGTTTTTCATTGCATATATTGGTTGGGGTTGTCTTGATTGCATAGTGGGATTTCGTTTGTATAAGTTGATTGGGAGGCGTTGCTCTGCAGTGGTAGGCGATAGAATCTGACGGAAGAATCGCGGCTGCACGTGACGCCAAGAACTTTCTTTTGTATTCGTAATAATAGAGGATTTTCTTTAGCATATAAAGGGGTGTGCCCCTTTATATTTTACTTTCTTTATGCAATCTAGTAATCTCCTTTGGACACCTGTACCTAGGAATTACACCCTCTACTATCGGGCATCCTCTTGAACCTCTGAACCCGGACCCTGAACCCCTGAACCCTGAACCTCGTACAACTCGCTTTGGTTGTACCCCCATACCTAGACCTCGCCTCCAGAATCCTGCCTGTCCTGATTGTGGTGTGCCTTGGGCTACCTGACCCTCAGACCCTGTCGGTTACACATGGTGAAGAGTATGGCAGAAGCTATTGTAGCCAGACAGGAGAAAATCTGTTCCCTTGGAAACCATTGAATAACCAACTTTCTTAACCATCACCTAGACTTAGTGCGGAAGTTAAGTTCTCGGCTTCATCGTCAGGGAGCATGCAGCATGGGATTCTGAGCTGTAGGGATGTGGGCATTTCACATGATGTACACGAGTGCCCGATGGGTTATTATGTTTACCTGTTCATGACTTACAGTCCTGAGTCACATGATATTATGATTTCACACATGACTCAAATTGTGAGTCATGGGTTTCACTTAGGTGACACAAGTTGCGCAACTGAGTTGGTAACAATGTTTCAATTGGTTTTAGGTATGTTGTGTAGTGACTCATAGGAGTCGTATGATGGATTTCACATGACTTGTGGGTATGAGTTACAAGGTTTGCGTGATGCAGAATATGAGTCAGGCCCGGTGAAGAGCGACTATATAAAGAGTCACTAGGACCCTAAGTATTAGCTCTTCACACCTTCTTGATGGTTATTTCCTGCCTTTAAGTGTTACCAATAAAACCTACCTTTACATTCTTTAAGATTTATCTTAAGAAACCTAACAATTGTTCCAATGTGGGGGTACGGCACTATCTTAATAGCTTTGTACGAAAGTACGACACAGTAGTGAGAGTATACTGCGGGCACGCTAAGCGAGGAGGAATTTTGTATGAAGGTAGATTGGTAGTAGTTCTTGTCCTTAATTCTCTGAAGCGAGATGGGTGGTAACCCCTATTTATACAGGTGAGCATCCTTCGTGTAACTAAGAGGAATCGTAAGGGAAAACATAAGTATCGACGTGTTTGACCGTAATATAAGTAGGAAAAACATAAGTGCGAACGTATTTGACCCTAAAGAACTGCCAAGGAAATCCCATAAAACATGCATAAATATAAGGTGGCGTGAGCAGATAATTAGAACATAATTGTAAATCAAATGACCGATGACCGTGCATGATGATGCATAAAATGTAAGAAATAATCCCGAACACCAAATAAGAAAAGCATACCATAATCCCCTAATCGTATCATGAAATATCAAAAGAAATATACGTAATACATACTCCGCTGTAGTAATGTCCGTGAACTAGAAATAATACCAAGTAGAGGAATATACAATATTATCAAGGAGAATATACATATGAAACGAATTAGAAAATTCAACACTTCTCCTGATTATCTACAGCCCAAAAGTCCCATTAACCGTTCAGGTGCCGGTTTTGCCAGGGCTTTTATACAGATATCGGCCAGGTTATCGGAGGAGGCAACCTGCAGGAGCCTGAATGAGTCGTTATCGATTTCTTCCTGTATTTTCTGGTAGTGTATATGGATGTGTTTCGTTTGATCGTTTAGCTGATGGTGTCTCGCGAGAAAATTTGCACCGGTATTCTCTGCGTGTAAAGCGATCGGTAAGTCGAGACGGATATCTTTGAGACCATTTCGGAAACATTGGATTTGTCTTGCGCCAAGTGACATTGCGACGTATTCGGCTTCGGTTGTTGATAGTGCGACCGAGGTTTGTTTCTTCAAGCGCCATGAGATGCATGCACCGTTGAGAAGTACAATGTATCCCGAGAAAGACCGGCGGGTATCGAGGCAAGTGGCGAAGTCAGCGTCAACACAGGTATCCATAGCGTTTATCGCATTGTAGGGGTAGAAGAGTCCAATATGTTTTGTTCCGTTAACATATCGAAGGACGTGTTTAGCGGCCTTCAGGTGTTGTTCGGTAGGGCAAGCGGAAAATTGTGAGAGGAAAGAAATGGTGTACGCTAGATCGGGTCTTGTGCCAGTAGTCAGATACATAAGTGATCCTATCATTGATTGGTAAATGGAGGGGTCTGGAATGCATGTGTCTTTGGTCTCTGTCGTAAGTTGAATGCCTTTTGGTAAGGGTGTAGAAACGCTATTAGAGTTTTCCATTGAGAATCATGTGAGGATTGACTTGATGTATTGCTCTTGGGTAAGATGTAGCCCGTCTGGTGCATATGCGATGTGCAAGCCGAGTAGAAATGTGGCTTCCCCCAGGTCCGTAATCTCGAATGCCGTTTTCAGCTCTTCTATGCGAGATGTAGCTGCAGGGGTGTCGGCTATGTGGATAGCGATGTCATCAACGTAAATTGAAACGTAGATGTCGTGTTTGTCGTGAACAAACATGCATGGGTCGAGGGATGATGTCGTAAATCCCCTGGAGGTCAAGAATCTGGCAAAGAGAGCATACCATTCATTTGCAGATTGCTTAAGTCTGTAGAGACATCGGTTAAGTTTCCATACTTTGCCTTCGTCACCGAACCCAGGTAACGGTCGCATGTAAACTTCTTCTTTCAATTCGCCATAGAGGAAAGCGGATTTAACATCGAATTGTCGCGGTCGCCATTTGTTTTTAGCGCATATCGCAAGGAGGAAGCGGAGAGATTCGTAACGTATGACGGGAGCAAAGGTTTGTTCGAAGTCGAAGCCAGGGATTTGACCAAACCCCTTAGCAACAGCTCTTGCTCGATACCTTCCTAGGGTGCCATCAGCGTCTCTTTTGACCCTGTAAACCCACTTACTTTTGCTTATTTTCCGTCCAATCGGTTTATCGACAACATCAAAGGTTCCACTCTTCTCGAGGGCCAGAATTTTATAGTCCATAGCCGAGTCCACTGGTCATGGTAGGGGCTGCTTATAGCTTGGTGATAAGTCGTAGGATCCTCGTCCGGCATTTCGGTAGCATTTCTGCCACATCAAATCGGTGGGCGTGATACTCGTCCAGACCGAGTCCTGATTCCTTCTTCGGGTTCCGCTAGTTGATCCTGTTCATGGGCAGGTGGTTCAGGAGTTGGGGAAGGAGGTGCCGGATTCTCGTAGTCTTCGGGATGTTCTGGTGGTGGAGGTGGCTGTACTTCGACGTCTGGTAATGGTAAAGGTTGGTCGTTATCTTCTATTTCCTGAGGCTTGTCGTGAGGTTGCGAGGTAGTCGAGAAAGAGGGAAGCGTGACGGTCGTAAAGGTCTCTGATGTATGGGTTTGTTGCCATGGATCGGACGGTCCAGTTGGGTCAAGCGGTATTATTATCTTGGTTGTCTAATAGATTTGTCTTGTTTCGGAGATCCGCTGTTGCGATAGTATATATATCCGGTATATTTTGTCGGAGGAGGTATAACCGACAAGATATCCTTCCAAGGCCCGCGGCTGTAGCTTCGTTCCAGGTTTTCTTTTCTCCTCTGGTATATGGACGTAGCATTTGGTCCCATATGGGCTCAAGTAGTTGATCAACGGCTTTATTTTGTAGATAGCTTCATAGGGCGTTGAGTTTCCTATAGCTCGGTTAGGGAGTCTGTTCCTACGGTAGACGGCGGTGGAGACTGGTTCAGCCCAAAGGCTAAGGGTAAGTCCAGTCAACATAGAGCGTGTTGATGTGATGATGGTACGGTTGTACCATTCGGCAACACCATTAGATTCATGTGAGTAGGGAGGAGTGTTATCATGCAGAATTCCATGCTTCTGAAAAAGGGTAAGCATCTTGTCATTGATGTACTCTCCTCCAGTGTCCGTACGGAATCTTTTGATGGTAGTAGAATCCTGGATTGTTCTTTCTTCGATGAACTGTGCGAACACTTTTACCGTGTCGGACTTCGGTTTTATGGTGTAGATCCATGCATAGCATGCATTGTCATCGATGAAGGTGACGTAGTACTAGGAGTTGCGAAAGGAGGGTTTCGAGAATCGTCCGCTAAGGTCGGAGTGGATTAACTCGAAAGGTAAGTCACATTGTTTCTCAGTGGATTTGGGTTTTGACTTAGTTGACTTGGATGTGATGCAGGTTTCGCATTGCCAGTCTTTCGGACCGGTAGGAATAGCGGGAGAGTCGGAGTAGTGGTCGGCTTTGAGGTATTGCCGCGATGGATGTCCGAGGGCTTCATGCCACTCTTTGTAAGTCATCTTGTTCGCCGTCTCTTTTTCCTCTTGCACAACATAGTCCTGTCCGTCAAGCTTTCCCCATAGAACCTCTGTTTTATTTTCCCTAAAAACATACATATCCTTCCCAGAAGTCCGTAAAGAAAAACCTTTTCCTAAAGAAATGATAGCGCGCCACGACAACAAGTTGCAAGAACCCAACTTAGGAACCCAAAGAACTCATTGTAGAAAGACAGAGGCTGCCCGGCCATTAGATGTTTTGCCCTTGACCTCCACTGTTCCACGGCCGCATGATTCTATTACCGAATCATCGCCTAACTTAAAGGTGCCTTGTCAAGGTTCGAAGTTTATAAGAAGGTCTAGGTTTGAAGTCATGTGTGAGCTTGCGCCTGTATCGATAACCCATTGATTTGGGTAAGGGGTCTTTTGCACAGGCGGTCAGGAGGTAGAGGTACTGACCGGTTTGGATGTCTCTTCCTTTCCGATCTTAGCTGAGTGTCCGGCTCTGTCCTTCTTTCGCTTCTCGTTGTCGACCGTGAGCTTATTACACTCATTCCAGGAGTGACCTTCACTGCGAGCAGAGGGGTAGTGCTTTTTGCAGTAGGAACAGTCCTTCGTTTCGGTCAGTTGCCGGCGGACCGTGTCGCGAGCCTTTCCCTTTCCTTTGACATTAGCGCTTTTATACGCCTTATCGTCCTCAGAAGTAACCGCGGATTTCAAGTCCAGTAGTTTGTTGTAGACATGATTGTAGGTAAGGTCCTCCTTGGTTTGGAGGTTGTCGACGATGTTGGTCATCGACTGAGGCAGGGAACGGAGGAGAATGGCGGCTTTGGTTTCGGTTGACTCAAATACCAATTTAAAAACAAACGGTAGAGCATATCGGTCGGTTTCCGAAGCAGAGGAGCAACGATGTTGTATGTGATTCCACAGGGTATCGTACTTGTTGCTGTAGGCCGGCATAGGTTCGGACATATCGTACTTGGAATCGAGGACCGCATTGAGCTGGTCAAAGCAGGTGGAAGTATTTCCACGAGCAAATTTGTCATCGAAGGCTTTACAAATGGCCGTTGGTGTCTTATGTGTGGCCAACAAGATAAGCCATTTTGGATCGATCGTTTTGAGGAAGTAGGCTGAGGCCTGCTGGTAACGATGGCGGAAAGAATCTTGCGCATTTTCATCATTTTCGGTTCTGGTAGTTGCTCCTGCTTCCGGTAATGTTTCTTCTCCTATTACCATGTCCCAACAATTACATAAGGTGAGAACCTATTCTGATATATCACGCCACATCCTGTAGTTTTCTAGGCCCGTGAGCTTTGGGATTGAGCATAGTTTATAGGCGGGTGCCCAGTCTCTCTTGGAGTTGGTAGCATGGTTGGGCAGCGGTGGGTTGGCAGGGCCTGCAGGATCCATTGATGGAGGTGGAGGCGGTGCGCCCGGTGGTGATGCAGGTGAATCAGTAGGAGGAGGAGCCGGAGGAAATGGAGGCACTGGAGGAAGCGGAGGTTGCTCAAGTTCTTCTTGGAAATCTTCGTCGTGTGGTGGAAAAGCGGGTCCGGCGATGTCACCAGGGCTGGTCATAAAAATAGGTTATTAACTTATGGTAGAAAGTGTTAACCTATGTTAAGATTCCTCGAACAATGTTATTAACCACCACCCCCATTGGCCAGCACTTCTATACTAGTGAAAGACTGTTTGCACAATACCCCAGTTGCACCTGGGGCACACTGAGTTTCGCCAGCAGGGTCTGATTCAGGCTCCCAAAAGAATGAGAAGTACCGGAAGGGTGATGGAGGACCGCGTAAGCGGTGGCTAAGGACAGAAGAGGAATAGGAGGGAACGGGTGGCAGATTCTGCTTTTAAGCGAGGGTGAACGCCAAGAACGTTTCGCCCAGAAAGTTTCGTGCCGAGCAATAAAGTTTGGTTTCAATGGAAGTTTCGATCCGACCAATGTTTTTGACTCAAATGTTTCGCTAAATGTTTCGGTCGGTGAATTTGTTTCGCTTTGATATAGGAACGTGTTGCATCAGGTGAAATCTTTCGATCGTCGTGGGTAGGCAGCGTGTAGGTGTAAGTCGTATAGTTATAGAGGCACCGGGCTCATAACCTGTTCAAATGTGTGGGTATGGCACTATCTTAATAACTTTGTACAAAGGTACGATACAGTAGTGAGAGTATACTGCAGGCACGCTCAGCGAGGAGGAATTTTGTATGAAGGTAGATTGGTAGTAGTTCTTGTCCTTAATTCTCTTAAGCGAGATGGGTGGTAACCCCTATTTACACAGGTGTGCATCCTTCACGTAATTAAGAGGAAATGTAAGGCAAAACATAAGTATCGACGTGTTTGACCGTACCATAAGTAGGAAAAACATAAGCGCGAACGTATTTGACCGTAAAGAACTGCCAAGGAAATCCCATAAAACATGCGTAAATCTAAGGTGGTGTGAGCCGATAATTAGAACATAATTGTAAATCAAATGACCGATGACTGTGCATGATGATGCATAAAATGTAAGAAATAATCCCGAACACCGAATAAGAAAAGCACGCCATAATCCCCTAATCGTATCATGAAATGTCAAATGAAATATACGTAATACATACTCTGCTGTAGTAATGTCCGTAAACTAGAAATAATACTAAGTAGAGGAATGTACAATATTATCAAGCAGAATATGCATATGAAATGAATTAGAAAATTCAACAATAATTGTCTTGCCTCCTATAAGAGAAAACTATTTCTTGTTTCATGTCGAACAACTACGTCCTAAGCGATGCCTTAAGAAGATCAAGCAATAGGCTCGACATGATAGAAGTCATGGAACTTTACTAACATAGTTGCGTAGGCAACACGCTGAGACCTATTACATGATATTACGAATAGGAACCATTAGCTGACATACCCCCAACCCCGGCAGAATTCTTAACCAATAAGGTATGATCAAAGCGTTTTTACCTCGCATCTATGACCACTACCCTGCTAACTACGTCTATACCTTTCAAGTTTAATCAAATTCTATAATATGTCACACTCTAATATATATGTTAAGAATCCTACTAGGCATGGGGATGTGACAGGGAACAATTGTTACTTGGGAATGAGGTAATAGTTCTTATGCCGTTCCCTATGCAATATCAATAGTTAAGTCCTTTGACTTCTATTTTAACCCACCTATTTCTCCAATCTTCTTGATGCCTGACTTAGGCTGTAATGTGTTTGTACCGGGGTGCTAGTCACGCTTCCGGTTACAATAGGAGTAGTGCATAAGTTGATCTACAACCTATAGGCGTACTGCACTAAGGGAGGCTCCAAGAGAAAGAGATAAGGAATAGGAACTTGAAGAGGTAACTGCTCAACCAAGTATATTGGAAATAGTCTGTCCGTCGAAGTCTGCTGTTCCTTTGATGGAATCAGCGGTCTTTAACAAGAAGATTTCGTCCATGTCCTGCATGCGCGAGTTCCCATATGTTCCTTACTCAAAACCACAAATAAAACAGACTGAGTATCAAAGGATACTCGAAACCACAAGTAAAACAAACTGAGTATCAAAGGATACTCGAAACCACAAGCAAAACAAACTGAGTATCAAAGGATACTCGAAACCACATGTAAAACAAACTGAGTATCAAAGGATACTCGAAACCACAAGTAAAACAAAACTTAAAACAAATCATGGAACCGGAAGGACTGAACTCCAGTTCCAGTTACATTCCCCCAAACCAAACATCTGTCTGCTCAGACAAATCAATAATCTCGAAAATCAAACTCCTCATAAAAGTCCTCTCCATAGTCCTCCTTTGCTAATGCCCAATTTCCATCAGTAATACAAAATACACATACTCACATTTGAACAAAACAATTGGAATAAAGGAAATAAAAATCACAATAATCGCAGATTCCTACGGCTCTTGCCCATACTTCCACTAACATGTCCTACAATTCCGGGCGCTAATCCATCAAGAGGTTATCAAAGTCGTTTTCCAGTAGCATAGTACCCCAGTCCACCAACAGTCCTACAAGCTGATGGCATAGTCTCATATTCAATTCCTCATAGTTTTCCATCTTTAAGGTATTCGGATAGGGAGTGTGTTGTTAGATCAAGGTATCTATAATATCTGCTATCACCTGGTCTTCTTCACTGCTGCTTTCAAACTCGTTTGTATCATAGGGCGCCCAGAGGTCTGGTCCGGTAGGAGGGTCTTTGCGTATTCGTTGCGTAGTAGCCAAGGTAGATGAACAAGCTATCATGATGTGATTGATAGTGGGGGGTAGTTGTTCTCCAGGCATGTTGGCTTCCCACTACTCATGTACCAGGACCATAGCGTTCTCAATTCCTGCCATTGGTTCCCAGCTGTTTTCGGAGTCTGGATATCCTTTCCATTTGATTAGGAACTGATCGGTACCGTAGGGCTTTCTATGATGAAGTATCTCTTCCACTTCGTATTCCTCCTGCTTGTGAATAAGTAGTGGGGTTCGTCAGGAGTGACTGCGACCTCGGAATCTGCTATCGTCAGTTGGGTGCCACCTCTTAACTGTAGTTGAGTGAACTACTGCCTTGCCACGCCGGTACATCGCTCCTTCCAGTTTGATGGGTTAATTGTCAATATTGCTGTCGAATTCCAGTACTTTGAATGGACCTCGACAGCGGGGTTGGAGTTTCCCGCCTCTGCCAGGCTCAGCACTGAACAGATTTCCATGTACCATGACCATGCCACTGGGGGGTATGGCATGATGGAATCTTCACTTCTTTGGTACCTTTATTGTATTTTGGAATCGGGGGGTCCTTAGTGCCTGATAGGCATCGTTTCGTAGGGCTTTGTGTTGGTTGAGACAGCTGTCAGAAGCTGGTCCTGTAGAGTCTTGGAATAAGGTGCCAGGTAAGAGGGTGTAGTTTCGTCTATATACGGCTTTGTAAGGGGCCGTATCAATAGTACTAGAGTACATTGCATTGATGTATGCTGCCGCTTCTCGAAGGGTGGGTTCCTAGTTGTTTTGCCACTTGTTAATTATGTTCCAGAGGCCTGTCTTGACTTCTCTGATCTTTCGCTCCACCTGGCCATTCGTTTGGTGGTGGCCTAGCCCTGCTAGGATGTGTTCTATTCCTATCGAGGTTCAGGTCTATCTCTAGAACTTGGATGTGAACTTCGGGTCTGTATCGGTAACAATGGAGAGACGGTGGCCATGAGGGGTAAAGACATTTTGTCGTAGTAGATCCCATCTCTCTGGGGCTGTTGAAGATGCAAGGGTTGGTATGAACCAGGCAAATCCAGAGAAGCGGTCCAGCGCCACTAGGATAGTATCATGTCCACCGAATTTGTTGAATAGTCCTGCAAAATCGATGGCATATGACTCAAACACATCGGCTGGTAGTTCCAGTGTCCGGGCATACCCTTCTGGTAGAGTAGTTCGTTCCTTATTCCTTTGGCATTCTTCGCAGGTCTTTGCATCTCGCTTGCACTCGTCATGCATTTCCGGCTAGTATAGGTATTCAGAGGGGTAGTGGAGGTTTTGGTCAGTGCTTGTATGGCCCTTGTCATGGATCTCGCTGATTAGGTATTGTCGAAGTGTCTTTCCGTTCACTAGGTGCCCATCGGGGATCTACCGACCTCTGTTGCCATATCGGGTAGGGGCGTACATCATTCCATCAGATATCTCATAGAGTTTTAGGCCTCTGGTCCTTCCACTGTCGAGGACTTTGTGGTAGAGGGGGTCGCAGCGGTAGGCTGTAATCATTTGGGCTCGAAAGGTTCCTTTCAGGTCATCTATGGCGGACTGCATATCTCTTTCTTCTTTTATGAGTTCTCGATGGCTGGGCCCCTCATCTTCCTCCTGCCCTAAATGTTCTTCGACAAAGGACTGGTATAGATAGCGGTGGAAATCGTGACGGGTAGGGGGGATGACTGAGATAAGTGTTTCGGTATTGTAACAGCCGAGCGTATCACTGTAGAGAGCTCTGGCCACTGGGGGTGGGCTTGATAGGCATTCGGTCGGTAGTGCGTAGAGGCTTGCAGGTGCTTCTAAATGTTGGATGTCAACAGGTGCCCGTGCTTCTGGCTCTGATAAGGTAACTGGAGGTAGCGATAGCTCATCTGTAAGATTTAGGATATTCTTTGCTTGTTCTTCGTCCCAGGCTGAGCCATAGCTAGTGGATCCAGAATGCCTGCTGGATTGGCTTCGGGGTTTGGGATGGTTGTTGACAAATTTGATCTCGGTCTGGTGGTAAGGACAATGATCACAGTAACATTGAGAATAATGAATCGCTGCATGCTCTCTATCAGGGGCGGGAGTCCGTCGGAGGGTGCATCTATCACCCTAGTCATTTCCGGCTACAATATCACAAGGGCTGTCTCGTCCTTTAGCATAATACTCGGTGTATGAGTCCGGCGGAGGGGCAGGAGTAGGGGAGATAGGTTTTGGGGATTCCATAGTGTTGAGTTCTTTCTCAAATATGGTACAGTCAGATAGGTCGTCGTCCAATCTGGTATGGTCTTGGACAAAGGAAGGGTTCTCTACTTCCTTGTTCTCTTAGATGCGGGAGAGGGTGTCAGGTAAATAGTTGGTTCTTCCTGGTATGTAGATGATGTTAGCATCATATTTGCTAAGTTCGCTGATGCAGCGCGTCCTTCTGTGTCCTGGGATTTTCTCTGTCTTGCGGTTGGTAAGGGGTTGGTGGTCGGTAACTATTGTGAACTAGTTTCCAATCAGGAGATGGTTGAAAGCGTTGAGCGCATCGATAACAATGAGAGCCTCCTTGTCTGTTGTTCTACAATTCATTTGAGAGTCAGTGAACTTCCTGCTATAGAGCGCCGCCAGTGGTGCTGTTTCATGTGACAACCCCTGGCCCACCCAGGTGCCAACTCCGACATCTGATGCATCAGTGATCAACCAACTAGGTTCCTTTTTTGAGTAGTCTAGTGGTCGGAGCACTTCTGCTTCCTTGATTAATTTCTTCACATTCCTGAAAGCCTGCTCATGCGTCGGTGTCCAAGCGAACTCAGCCTTTCCTGTTAAATACGTGAGGGGCGTCATTATAGTAGCATAGTATGGGAGGAAACGCAGAATGTAATTGACTGACCCAAGGAACGGCTGTAGTTCCTCTTGTATTCGTAGTGTAGTCTAGTGTGCGATAGATTCTATTTTTCCCGGGGGGGCATGGATTGCTTGGTCATCGATTACGTGGCCTAGGATTTCGAGCCAAGTCGCAAACAAGGTTGTTTTCTTGTTGCTAGCATAGAATTCTTCCTGCCGTAATTTCTCGCAGACCATCCTTATGTGCTGCGCATACTCTTCTTCACTATTCGAATAGATTAGAATATCATCAATGTACACCCATACAAAGTGCTGTAGGTATTCACGAAACAGCTTTTCCATCATGCGCAGAAAGGTGGCACGGGCATTAGTCTCTCCTGACAGTATAACCTTGCTGATAAAGGTCCCGAATTGTGTTTTGAAGGAGTTTTTTGATTCCCTTTCCTCCTCCACCCTTGTCTGGAAATAAGCATCGCTCAAGTCTATGTTGCTGCGGTATTTTGCACGCCTTACTGCTTCAAGGATCTCCGTCTGGTTTGGGATGGAGGAGCTGTCTATCACTGTATTGCTATTTCAGAGCTTCAGGTCTACCAGAGGCCTGATTCGTTTTCCGTCTGCTTTTGGCTGGATGAACATTGGTGCTGCACCAGGTGCCTGGTTTCTGTAGATCACTCCTCCTCTCGTGATCTCGTTGATCCAGTGCCGTAATTGGTCCTTATAGGCATTGGGAATCGAGTAGGTGGGTTGGTTCTTAAGGTTATTCGGGACCTTTAAGGTGATGTAGTGCTTTTCAGCACGCATAGGCAGTATCTTTTCCGCAATCTTGTCTGGAAAGACATCCGCAAACTCTTCCAGTAGTTCATGGACCCCAGACTCGCATACTGAAGCTCGGTATTCTCCACTGGTGGGGGTGCAGGATACGCGGACCTTCCAGTATAACGTGTTCACACTGGGGGGTTAGTCCCGTCGCTGGGTACAATAGGAGCAACTCATGATGTACCGGAGATCAACAGTTGTTTGGCTCACTAAGGCAGGCTTTGATGGTGGACTAGGAGAAATAAAGAAAACTGTTCAAGCAAGTATATTAGAATACTGTCTGTCGAAGTGTGCGGTTTCCCTAGTTTAAGATGGCAGTCCTCTAAGTAGATGTGTTTGAGTACAATCATGAATTCTCACTCATGTTCTTACTCAATCAAACCGTAAAACTAATTATGTATCAACCGATACTTAAAAGAAAATATAAAACAAACTAATTATCAACTGATACTTAAAACAAAGCATAAAACAAACAAACCTAACTGAGTACCGCTCCAGTTATATTCCTAAAAGAAAACAAAACCCAAATAAAAAAAAAAGTTTACTATCCAAACAAGAAAAGATAAGAAAGTCAACCTTCCTCTAGCTCATCGTCATCCTCAAACGCTGACCCACACTGGCAGTTGTAAAAACATGCCAGTCCTCCGACACAGCCTTCTCCCTATTCCGCTCCTCCACAGCTTCTGCAGACGTAGGAGGTAAAAGTCGGTGGGGCGTACTTCTTATTGTAGGCTTGTTTCAGTGATTTCCACCATGCGCCTGTCGTAATAAATTCCATCTGGTTGCATCCAATTTCCTTTTTTTTTTTTATTTAACTCATATATTCTTTGTTAAGGTACAAGAACCTGCATGGAGCACTAGGTATGGCAAAAACAAAACCTTAATTTCAGACGCATTCCTCTGCGCCTCAGGGAACAAAAGAACCCCCCCAAGACCCTCTGGTATGGGCCCAACGGCACATCCCGCCCCGCAAAGGAACAATCGGCCTCAACAGGGAAGGCAGGAAGGAGAAGAAAACTCTTCAGCGTCATCTCGACAAAGGAAAGAATAGATTAGGAAACCCCCAAGTCCCTCTACAGGCGTCCGCGAACGAATATGTCCGCTGTCGGGCCCACGGTAGGACACTGGCGAGATGCCATGACGGAGCTGGCCAGCTCAACCCAGGAGATAGTGCAATACCAAGGTAGGCCAATCAGCTGTTCGGCCGGGGGTGGGCCGCAAGCGTGGAGGGAGGAAGACAGGCGAGAGATGCCAGCAACCTGGGATAGAGGGGGGCAGCCATGACTGCCGAGGAGGGGGGGGGGTAGACCCCGGGCGTCAGGAGTCTGGAAGTGGAAAGGCTGGATGACGCGCGACATCAGAGCCAGGAAGGGTTGTAGTGCTGCCGCGACGGTGGCAGAAGAGGGAGAAGTACCAGCTGGATTGGCACAGAGGGGAGGAAGGGTGGCCAAAGCACTGCCCCTTGGTAGTGTTGGGGCCCGAGGGCCCAGGCAGTAGGGTGCCAGCCGATCACGGAAGAGAGGAGAGGAAGAGGGCGAGCCAAACAAAGGATCCGGTCAAACGATATGGTAGGAGGCTGCAACTGGGGTCACAGGAGTAGCAGATGTTTTACCGCGTCTCTCATGTAGTCCCTTGTTCTGGGAGAGATACCGTCACTATAGTGGAAGGGATCCCACCATCTGCCACTCCCGATAGCCCAGAGGACCACCAGCCCAACTGACCGTTCAACCATCAACCCAGCCGCCAAAGCTGACCGTGCAGATGCTAAGCGAGGTGTAGCAAAAGCGGGGTAGGGAGGAGAGAGGCCTCACGATGAGACCCCCAGGGTGAGGAGAGGACCCCCATCCAGCAGAGGCGAGATGCCAGGCAGGGGAGAGAGGAGAAGAGAGGCCCCGTTGGGTGAAAGGATGGAAGGCATCAGCCTGCACCCCCCGGCGGGGGGGTGCAAGGTTAAAGAAAAGTGGTGATAGTTCCTCGGTGTTGAGTCGTTCCCGATTAGGAAATATTTTTCAATGACCGGAGGTGTAGCGGAGACGGAGGATGATCTGGTTGCATCCAAGGCAACAAAATATATAGATCAGCCTTTGTCTCTGGAGGGTAGGTATGTCAACAAGGTGTCTGAAATTGAGTCGCCACAGGTAGGAGTCCTTTTCGCAAAGCCTTATGAAATCCGAATTATGCATGGTAGAGGTATGGAAGAGAGTGGGATATTTTTATGTAAGTGTGACAGGAGGTGTTGTATGGTGGGCAGGTTTGCAAGTAGGGGAGAAGTGCGCTTGTTTGTCGTGCTTGTGCTTCTGTATCCAGGGTGAAGTGCACCTTGTTATATGCTTCTAGCTTTCGAGTAGGTGCCTACTTTTCGTGTCAATGTGTGTGTGCATCGCTTCCATTTCTTCCTGGTGTAGGTGCGGGAGTTTCGTGTAGGTGTGTATGTGTGTCTTGCTTAGATTCCCTTTTGGTGTGGGTGCGTGAGTTTCCTGTAGGTGTGTGTGTGTATCTCACTTAGATTTTTTTCTGGTGTGGGTGCGTGGGTTTCATGCAGGTGTGTCTGTGTGTCTCGCTTAGATTTCCTTTTGGTGTCGGTACGTGGGTTTAGTGTAGGTGTGTGTGTGTCTCGCTTAGATTTCTGAAGGTGAGGGTGATTCCGAGTCCTGTCCAGTTTCATTTCCAGTTCAGTATTCATTGTCACTATAAAGGGCCCAAAAGCCTTTTGGTGTCTATAGTGTGACATGCCACTAGGTTACTTTAGGGATTGTTGGCGCCCAGCACATGGTTACTTCATGGATTGTTGGTGGGTCTCCTTCCTTGTTACTAGCCAACCATTCGTGGATTAATTCAGTCATGTTTCCCAGACCTTCGACGGGTTCCCAACTGTTCTCGCTTGTGGGATACCCCTTCCAATTGAATAGGAACTCGTCTCTATTGTAGTGCTGTCTATGGCCTAGGATCTCCTCAACTTCGGATTCCGGGGGCTCGTTTATCAGGATCGGGGCAGGCCTTTGCGTCTGCTCGTCCAGGGAACTTGTCATCGTCGTTCAGCAAGTACCTTTTAACTGAGCTTGCATGAAAGGTACCTTCAGGCTGGTGGTACATTTTTGCGTCCATTTTTACCGTGTAGTCTTCTGTGTATTCGTCAAATCCGATAATTGTAAAGGGGTCTCTCCACATGGGCTCAAGTATTTTGCTTCTTCCTGAATGAGTTGTGAACTGACTTCCATATAGTAGGATTTGTTGTCCAATTGGGATGCGTCTGTGTAGCCTGCATCTGTTTGTGGTGTTCGGAGTTGACGGGAATTGTACTAGTTGGAGGTACTGGTATACCAGGTTCCTCATTTCTTCGTGTCTGTTAAGAAAAATTTATCGGTGGCTGGCAGAAATGATTTCCCAAACTCGAGGGTCTTCATTATCGCCTATGCCTTCCTATACACTATTGCATAGCTTGAGCAGCCATAGGCTTCCCTGTACGAACCAGTTATATGTGTTGCTGCTTCCGCTAGCACTGGCTTCCTCTTCTTCTGTCTTTGTTCGTAATATTCTACATTGCTGTTTTGAGTTCTCAAATCCCGCCTTCCACCTGGCCATTGGTCTCATGGTGTCCTCGCTGGGTGCAGAGATGCTCTATGCCGAGGGACTTATACCACTGTTGCCAGAATTTGAACGTAAACCGTGGGTCCGTATCGGTGACTATGGAGCAAGAGGATTCATGTGGCATGCACACTTGTTCAGTTAGTTCCGCAATTGTTTGTTCTGTTGTATTTGCTGACTTGCTGGGTATGAACCAGGTCCATGTGCTTAATCTATCCATGACCACCATGATTGTGTCCCATCCATCTGATTTGTTGAATGGTCCTGCGAAGTCGATAGTGAGTGACTTGAATACTTCCGCCGGGATACGTAGCATTTTGGCATAGCCCTCCGCGCATTGGGTTCTAGGTTTGTTGGTTTGGCATGTGTCGCACTGTGCCACATATTGGCGGAAATCGTCGCCCATCTGCGGCCCCAAGAAATAACCTGTTGCATACTAGAGGTCTGTTTTTGCGCTATGGTGGCCATTTCTGTAAATGTTCCTTATGATATATCCTCGCAAGGGTTCCTTGTTTTCCGCATATTCATGTAGGATATACATCTACTATGTACCATATTGGGTTGGCAAATAGACTAGGCCATCATCTAGTTCGTAAAGGTTGAGGTCTGTTGATCCGCCGCTTACTATCCTATTGTACAATGGGTCATTTCAGTAGCCTTTGATCATTTGCTGTAGTAGGTTGTTCTCCATCTTGCTGCATACTTGGAAGGTAGCTTGTTCCTCTTCGATATCTGTGTTTCTGTTTGTTATTCACGTAGGGGTAGTGTCTTCACTAAAGGCGTCGTACAGGTTTCTCCTGTAATTGTCCATTGTCGGTGGCCTGACCAATTCAAATGTTTCGTTGGTGTATTTCTCTGATTCCTCGCTTAATCTGGATAGTGGTCTGTTATCCCTAGTCCAATATCTCTGTAAGAAGGGTGGTGGGCTACTTGGCGGTCCTTCGATTGGGATTTCCAGCTTGGATGGGTCGATCCATGTTGCTGGCCTTGGGTGGTCCAGGCTTGGTTGTTGGTTTGTTTGGGGTGAGTCCGCTTCTGATATGAGTCGTTGGATTTCTGATATTAATTCCTCGTCAGCGTTATCGTATGACGTTCCTAAATAGTCCGACCGTGGCTTAAGTGACTACTCAGAGCCCAGGTTGTCGCTTGCATGGTAGGTACATTCATCAATGTTGTGTACAGTGAAGTGTTGGTTTCCATGTTCTTGGTCTCCTGGAGGTGTACTAGTATGGGTGATGTGGTCCCCCCAATCATTGCCCTCACATATTGTGCCGTCCGCTGCCCAGCTCGTGGGTTCTTGGAGTGTAGGAGGGGGTGAGTCTGGGGCATCTTGGTCTATCGGTGGCTGGTCATTCGACATTGTAGTTCGATAGGTTGTTGCTGTCTCTTGTTGGTAGTCTGTAGTGTCAGAGAGGTTGTCGTCTTGATAAGTGATGTCTTAAACATCGTGAGGCTGTTCTCCTGAGGTAGTGTCTTCATAGATCCGGGACAGAGCCTCAGCTAAATAGTTTTTTCTTCCCTCTTGTTATATTATCTTTGCATCGTATTTGCTGAGTTCCCTAATCCATCTGATTTGTTTCCTGCTAGGTTGCTTCATAGTTTTCAGGAATATCAGTGGGCAGTGATCCATAACTATCGTGAACTTTCCTCCCCTTAATATGTGGCTGAAACTGTATAATGCATCCACTATGGCTAGTGCTTCCTTGTCAGTTGTCCCGTAATTTAACTGGGCATTAGTAAACTTTCGGCTATGGAGCATTTCTGGCCTAGCCTGCTGTGGGTGGGTGCTTGTCCTACCCATGCTCCTACCCCTACATCTGACGCATCCATTATTAACCACATGGGTTCTCCTGATTCTGTCAAGGGTTGCATGACCGTCTGTTCTTTCAGGAGGCGTTTCATATTTTTCGAATCCCTGGTCATAAGTGGATCCCCATACCCACTCAGCACCTGCTGTTAAGTCGGTAAGTGGGGCTGTTAGGGTAGTATGGTCTGGTAGGAATTGTGACACATAGTTCAGTAATTCTAAGAATCGCTGTAATTCCATTTTATTTGTTGGTACTGTCCATTCGTCTACGGTCCATATTTTTTCAGGGGGTGCATGAATTCCCTTGTCATTGATTATGTGGCCTAAAATGTCCAGTTCTTTCGCAAAGACATCCGATTTCTGTCTACACGCATAATATTCTGCCTCGCCTAATTTTTGGCATACTAACCGTAAGTGGTCCACATGTTCTTCTGCCATGTCCGAGTAGACTAGGATGTCATTGATGTATACCCATACAAAATTGTGCAGGTATTCCCCCAGTAGGTTTTCCATAATGCACATGAAGGTGGCTGGCGCATTCTTGTCTCCCTGCAGCATTACTCTACTGGTCATGGTTCCGAAGGGTGATTTGAATAAGTTATTTTTCTCATCCTCCGGATCCACCCTTGTGTGAAAAGATGCATCTCAGAGGTCAATCTTACTTTGGTACTTTTTTCTCCCTACAGCGTTCAGGATATCTTGCTGTCTAGGTATTGAGGGAGTGTGTTTGATTACTAGATCGTTGCAGTACTTAAGGTCGACTAATGGTCGGATACCTTTCGCATCCTTTTTTGGTTGCACAAACATGGGGGCTGCTCCCGTTGCTGCATCACGGTAGATGACCCCTTGCTTTAGCTTCGCTTGGGTCAACACATGTAACAGTGCCTTGTAGGCTTCTGGAACTGAGTACATAGATTCGTCCCTGATTTGTGATGCCAGGAGTCTTCGTATCCGGTGATTGATTTTCCCAACTGGGGGTAGTCCATCTGGGATTTCGTCTGGGAAGACAGCGCAAAACTCATCCATGATTGTGTGACCAGATTCTGATACTGTGGATGTGTGTTCTCCACTTGTCAGTTTTCATCAGACTCTTACTTTCTGATTGGGGAAGGTGACCTTCATTGCTCTACAAGCCATGGTTGCTTTATGACGAGTCATAAATTTCATTCCCAGACGCGCGTCGTAATTTGCGACATTTCCAACCAGCATGGGGTTGTTAGGGAACTTTGCTTTCCCTATTCGAACTGCATCAGCAAAAATTGATTCTGGGTCAGATCTGCGTATCTTACATCCCGCCGCAGCACGCTCATCCCCTGCGTCCCCTGCGTCCCCTGCGTCTTGTGGGTTTACTACTTCGGCGGAACACCTGCCTGCGTCATCTTTATTCCCATTTTTACCCTGTTGATTCCCTCCGTCTCCAAGCAAGCGCTGTCCGCCCTTACGTCCCGACCGGGTCCAGTTTCTGATCCAATCTTAGCGTTGTCCTGACGCCGCCACCTGAGGTCAACTGCGAGATCAGGCTTTCCCTGCAGGCTGGTGCCAGTGCTCTGTTCTCGCTTGTTTCCTGATTGCTGGTTTCCAGTTGCCATTACCGCAATCGGTTAACTACCAATTTCATTGCTGGGCCCGGCATTCGTCATCTCTAAGGCCCACCACTTGGTTCTCGTTTCCTCCATGTTTACCGCTGGGCAGGACGTCCAAGTCTACGGCGTCTCCTTTGTAATGCCGAAATGAATGTGTTAACGCCTGGGCTCCCATCGCGATGTCCACATCTTCTCTGGTCTCGAAGCTGATCCCTGCTCCGACCAAGGTCCACGTCGCACATCAACACACCCTGTTCTTGGTTTACTAGTACACGTTCTCTGGTTCTAAACACAATCTTGTTCAACTTGAATCTTGTATCATTAATTTTTACTCTACTATTACGCAATTATTTCTACCAACAATTTCAGTTACTACGCAATGGCAGGGATTCCGACGCTCCCTGCTGGCTCTGTGGTGTATCCTGCCTTGCGACGCAGGATACACCACAGGGCCTCCATTCGTTCCCTCGGATGCGATCTCAATGGATCTCCTTGAACATCCTCAAATTGATTCTACTATTCACCAGCCATCGCCGGTCACCGGCTGGGACCACGTGCGGCTGGCCCAGAATGGTCCCAATGTCTACTATTGGAAACTGTTGTGCCTCTGTCCTCGGCTCTACCGTGACAAGACCATGGGCATCGGATGGCCGCCCGGAATTAACCACAGTTGTCATTTCTACCATTGCGAGTCTGTAGACCCTATCCTGGTGCCTGTAGTCCCCAATCTTGAAAGGCGCCCTGAGTCTAGCAGGAAGACATCCTCTGAGGGTACCATATGTGTGCTCCCCTCCTGCCTGCACCCAAACCAAATTATTGTGACTCTGTTCCTTGTGGAAGAGCCGACAACTCGTACACCCCACCCGGTGGGCATTATAAACTTCAGTTTCCTGGAACCCGGGAATGGAGATTTTCAGTGGCGTCATCAGTTTAGTCGGAAGTAGTCGAAGTATTACAGGATCTTCGGGAAGCGAGGGCTCCATTGACAGGCTGCGAGGGCTATCCTGGATCAATTTATAGCAAAGGCTGTCGGTCAAAATTCCAACCGCCTTGCCCAAATCTACGATGTTCGAAATGTTAGGCCATTGTCCCTTTGGGACCCTGCGGCGTGTGACATACCCAGATGCGGTATCTTCTACCTGCAATACATCAACGGCCTCCGGAGGTAGATCTGCGCCTCGACGTCGAAGGGTGTCCAGGTTCAGGAGCCTCATGTGTCTCCCATGCTATCAACTGTAGCTCTGTAGGATGTGGTGTGCGGGGTTGGTTTTGTTCAAACGCCGCCAGCCGTCTTTGATATGTTCCTTATGTGTGAGTTCTCCAAACTCCGTTGAATACATTTGAATGGTGTCAAACTGATATATGTGATCCGGAAACTTGGCGAGCAGATGCATGTTAATGAAGTTAAAATGAGATTCTGCATGGATCAGTTCTAGGCATAAGTCGTCGTCCTCCCCACGATGTTCCTCCAGCGCCCAACGCTGCTTGGATTTGGTGAGAGATTGATCCACACCCCCCCGTAGACGTCGCTGCTCTCTTCGTTGGTCCTTGAGCTTTTCTTGTGTCCGTTTTGTTACTCGAAACTCAAACCAGATATCCTTCGTCGAATGAAAACCTCCAAGATATTGTTCCATATAATCTATGGTCTTTGGGGTATGGCGACGGTATTGAGCGATCAAACTGAAATCGAGCAATGGCCAGACACAGATAAGCGCAGCTTTGAAAGGCGTTGCTTGCAGACTATCAGGCTGTCTAAGAGCCGCAGTGAGGACCCCCAAGCGGCCAGATCCGAGGTTCCTGAGTTCCATTCCTTGCCACTGCGTAACCTCACTGTAGGCCTTTTGGGGCACGAAGAATCCCGGATAGTATGGTAATGTCCTCCAGGCGTCGTCAAAGGCCTGCTGTCGCTCTTGCGTCTTGAGAAATCCCTGAACCCAGTCCTTCATATGCTTGAATAGTCCATGATAAATGGTATGTAGCAAATCTGGCTGGTGCAGATTGGACGCCGAAGCACGTGGAAGTCAATGAAAAACATTTCGCCCTACCTTGACGCCAAGGGCGTGAAAGCTGCCGTGGACTACCTCCAAGTCAGAGTGCGTGATGCTATCCAGACTATCTGGTTGCAGAAGATCATAATTCACATAATCCCAGGTGGGATATGTTTGCTTTGCGGCTGAACCTAACTTATCCGCAGGGACGTCGCATTTAGGACAGGCATTCGGTTTTACAACATGTAGGACAATTTTTTCCATATAGTCTGGAATCCATGCGGCTAGGATAGGGAAGCACCTCCGAACTTGGCTATCTACACACTCAATCAGGATGCTGTGGAGCACTGCCTCGTGTAGGGGCTCGAGAATCAGTTCAAATACTCCTTGGAGTATGTCGGCATTGATTTGTCTCTGGTGTTCCTTCCTGGAAGAAGACTTTGGTAACTTGGGCGGGACTGGCAGGAGCCCAAGAAGGAGAACTGCCATTGATCCAGGATTGTTAGGCCTAGTCGACAGAACATTTCCAACACTAATATATACGGGCCATGCCATCTTATCTCCAGAGAGGTTGGTAAGAGGCGTCTGATCGGACAGCGCGATAATCGGAATAATAATGGCACCAGCTGGTAGGGTTTCCTGCATCAGCAAAAATTCTTTCTGCTTCAGATCCGCGCGTCTCACATCCCGACACAGCGCGCTCGTCCCCTGCGTCCCCTGCGTCCCCTGCGTCCTGTGGGTCCACTACTCCAGCGCAATGCCCCCCTACATCATCTGCCTCCCCCTTTTTACCCTGTCGATTCCCTCCGTCTCCAAGCAGGCGCCGTCCGGCCATACGTGCAGACCGCATCCTGTTTCTGATCCAATCTTGTCGTTGTCCTGACGCCGCGACCCGAGGTCAACTGCGACATCAAGCTTTCTTCGCATCCTGATGCTCTGTTCTCGCTCCTTTCCTGATTGCTAGTTTCCAGCCGCTGTTACCGCAATCCGTTAACTACCAATTTGATTCCCGGGCCCGGCATTCTTCATCTCTGACGGCCACCTCTCGGTTCTCGTTTCCTCCATGTTTACCCCCGGTCAGCACGTCCGAGTCTACGGCGTCACCTTTCTGCTGCCGAAATACTGGTTTTGACGCCCGAGCTCCCATGGCGATGTCCACATCTTCTCCTTTCTCCAAGCTGATGCCAGCTCCGACCAAGGCCCACGTCGGACATCATCACACCCTGTTCTTAGTTTACTAGCACACGTTCTCTGGTTCTGAACACAATCTCGTTCAACTTGAATCTTGTATCATTAATCTTTACTCTACTATTACGCAATTATTTCTACCAACAGTTTGAGTTACTACACAATGGTAGGGATTTCGACGCTCCCTGTTGGCCCTGTGGTGTATCCTGCCTTGCGACGCAGGATACACCACAGGGCCTCCATTCGTTCCCTCGGATGTGATCTCAATAGCTCTTATTGAACGTCCTCAAATCGATTCGACTATTCACCACCCATCGCCGGTCACCGGCTGGGACCAGGTGCACCTGGCCCAGAATGGTCCCAATGTCCACTATTGGAACCTGTTGTGCCTCTGTCCTCTGCTCCACCGTGAAGAGACCATGGGCATCGGATGGCCGCCCGGAATTAACCACACTTGTCATTTCTACCATTGCGAGTCTGTAGACCCTATCCTGGTGCCTGTAGTCCCAGATCTTGAACAGCGCCCTGAGTGTAGCGTGAAGACGTCCTCTGAGGGCACCATACATGTGCTCCCCTCCTGCCGGCACCGAAACGAAATCATTGCGACTCTGTTGCTTGCGGAAGAGCCGAGAACCCGTACACCGCGCCAGGTGGACATCATAAACTTCCGTTTCCTGGAACGCAGGAATGGGGATTTCAAGTTGCGTCATCAGTTCAGTGGGAAGTAGTCGAAGTATTGCACGATCTTCGGGAACAGAGGGCTCCATTGGCAGGCTGCGACGGCTATACCGGATCAATTCCTCACAAATGCTGTCGGTCGAAATTCCGACCGCCTTGCACAAATCCACGATGTTTGAAACGTCACGTCATCGTCCCTTTAGGATCCGGCGGCATGTGACAGACCCAGATGCGGTATCTTCTCCCTTCAACATGTCAACGGCCTCCGGAGGTGGATCTGCGCCTCGACGTTGAAGCGCGTCCAGGGTCAAGAGTCTTCTGTGTATCCCGTGCTGTCGACTGTAGCTCTGTAGGATCTGGCGCGCGGCGTTGTTTTTGTTCGAACACCGCCAGCCATCTTTGATTTGTTCCTTATGTGCGAGCTCGCCAAACTCCGTTGAATACATTTGAATGTTGCCGAACTAATATATGTGATCCGGGAAATGGCCGAGCAGATGCATCTTAATGAAGTTAAAATGAGATTCCGCATGGATCAGTTCTAGGCGTAAGTCGTCGTCCTCCCCACGATGTTCCTCTAGCATCCGACGCTGCTTGGATTTGGTAAGAGATTGATCCACACGCCCCCGTAGACGTCGCTGCTCTCTTCGTTGGTCGTTGACCTTTTCTCGTGTCCTTTTAGATATCCGAAACTCCAAGAAGATATCCTTCGTCGAATGAAAACGTGCAAGATATTGTTCCATATAATCTATGGTCTCTAGGGTATGGCTACGCTATTGAGCCATCAAACTGAAATCGAGCAATGACCGGACGCAGATGAGCCAACGTTTGAAACGCGTTGCTTGCGTACTGTCAGGCTGTCTGAGAGCCACAGCGAGGACCCCCAAGAGGCAACGTCCTAGGTTCCTCATTTCCTTTCCTTGCCACTGCGTAACCTCACTGTAGGCCTTTTGGGGGACGAAGAATCCCGGATAGGGTGGTAATGCGCTCCAGGCGTCGTCAAAGGCGTGCTGTTGCCCGTGCTTCTTGGGAAATCCCTGAACCCAGTCCATCATGTGCTTGAATAGTCCAAGATCAATGGTATGTAGCAAATCTGGCTGGTGCAGATTGGACGCCGAAGCACGTGGAAGTCCATGAAAAACGTTTCGCCCTACCTTGACGCCAAGGGCATGAAAGGTGCCGTGGACTGCCTCCAAGTCACAGGGCGTGACGTTATCCAGACTATCTTGTTCCAGAAGATCATATTTCACATAATCCTGGGTGGGATATGATTGCTTTGCGGCTGAACCTAACTTATCCGCAGGGACCTCGCATTTAGGACATGTGTTCGATTTTACACCGTGTAGCGCAATGTTTTCCATATGGTCTGCAATCCATGCGGCCAGGATAGGGAAGCACCTCCGAACTTGGCCGTCTCCACACTCAATCGGGACGCCGTGGAGGGCTGCGTCGTGTAAGGGCTAGAGAATGAGTTCGAATACTCCTTGGAGTGTGTCGGCATTGATTTGTCTCTGGAGTTCGTTCGCAGAACAAGACTTTGGCAACTTGGGCGGGACTGGGAGGAGCCCAAGAAGGAGAACTGCCATTGATCCAGGCTTGTTACGCCTAGTTGACGGAAGATTTCCAACAGTAATATATACGGGCCAAGCCTTCTTGTCTCTACAGAAGTTGGTAAGATGCGTCTAATCGGACATCCCAATAATCGGAACAACAGTCGCACCAGGCGGGAGCGTTTCCTGCACCAGGTAACCGGCGTTCGCATGACTGATGAGAAGTGGCTAATTTACCTGGACGTCCCACCACCAATCTGCGGTATGCATTTCCGCATACACCCTCTGTCCATTGTGGTCATACTCCCGTCGCGGCGCGAAGACCAAATCATCTCTGTATGCTGCCTGCCGCAGAAGATATCTGACACAGTCTAGTATGTTCCGGTAGTAAAACGGCAAAGTTCTCTTGCCGTCGTCAACTTGGCCTTCGAACCATCGCAGATATTGTCCGTCCGGATCCAACAATCGCAGGTGGTTCTCAAGCGTATGCATAGAGCTATAGCCAGCTGAGGCTGAATCCCCGAGACCACTTGAAAAGTATTCATTAATTCGTGACTTGGACACCTTGCTCTGAATAAAGCAAGACGCGAGCTTGAATCCGTGTGCACTCGTGAATGGTGCCCATGGATCCTTGATCAGAATACTGTGCTCCTCCTCAAATCCTGTCATGTCTCCAATAGATCGCCCAGCGAGTAGATAATATGCCATTTCGATGGCATCAGGGGATCGGTAGTCGGTATGGAGTGCTTCCGCGTCAGGGACATGCACAGGATTCGGGGCGTATCCGCTTGGACCCGCGTCGGGTTCATAATCGGAATCGATCAGATCATTCTGTGCAAGAAGGCCGCCTTCATCGTCCTGTTCAGATTCTATGCGGAGCGCAAGCTGGTATACTAGGCCGGACGTGAGAACAGCGCCCAGGCTTGCGTGTACTATTCGTAGGTGCTTCTCGTAAGGACCTGAGGAGGCATATTTGGGGCGGCAGACTGAACATTTGATAGGCATAGCTCGAGGTAACGTACTGAATTGAGGGAAGCCAACTTGAATGTATATGTTGTATGGCCCAAAGGGAATGTTCACGCGTAACGGTGTGTTGGAACGCAGGGTAAGGGGTTTGGGCGCTTGAAGATGTAGCTAATATTGAAGTGGGTTAGTGCAGTCGCACGTGACGTGGCATTAGGAGTATTCTCTGAGTACCACTTTCAAAGCAGCAGAAAATGTCTCAAGTTCTGTTCGATAGTGATCCAAGATGTGGTTTGAACGCACACAATGGGCGTCCAGAGTTCGAGAGTCTAAGGTCTGAAGTCCAAATTACTAAATGATCTCGGAAATGATTTCAAGAGCGGTTCAAGATTCCTATAAGGACTCCGACTCTGATATATAAAGTGAATTGATCGGGGCTAAAGGGAGATCATACCAAGCAAAATATCTACAACTAGCACCAGATTCCAGATACACAGCGCTCACAATATCGACCTTCTCACGGCCGAGAATCTGACGACATGGCGCCAAAGAACAGCAATCTCCGGTACATCCACAATCCAAATTCTACAAATATACAAAAAGGTCTGTCAGGACAGGAGCGCCAGCCGAGCGGGGTCTACATACTTCCAGCCATTTCTCTTACTGGGCAGCTTAATGCTCAGCGTCCAGGCGGCCGGCGTATAAATCAATATAAGACTTCTCTTAACTTCGGAACCGCTCGAGATGACCCCGTCAATAAGGCATGGCGCAATGCCGTCAAAGATCAACTGTGAGCAAGGAACTATACAGATATCAACTCTTTGCCCAACGGGGATTTCCGCGAGATTTGGGAGGGGATAAGGAGATTGCGCCCAGCATCCGATTTACTCGTAGCAGCAGATGCTCCAATAACATACAAAGGATTCAGGAGATAGACGACGCCATCATTCAACTCATTAAGGATGCAGGAAAAAAACTCACACATACCATTCTGACTAAACGTGATGCGAAACAGGAGCCGGCTGCGCCGCAAATTGACCCACGGCGTGGTATTGTTGACGAGACCTTGCGGCCATCTGGAGCTCCGCCTCACTGGGATCCAGCTGCGGAAGCAGGGCCGAGTCCGTCTCATGACCCTGCTCGGCAAAGGGCCCTGGATGGCGAAGATGGCCAGATCGCACGTCAAGGTGCTGTACTGGGAGATGCCCATGAAGAGGGCGTCCCAGAAGAGAGTACCCCGGTTCACTGGTATCTGGGATTATTGGCGCCCAAGGCAGGACCCCCCAAGGCAGGGCGCCAGAATGCACCTCGACGCCCAACCCGTAAACAGGGTCCCGGTAGTCAAGCTGGACTGGCCCAAGATCAAGCATGGGCTCCCATGCAATGGGCTGATGTCCAAGATCACGGCCATCACTATGACCGCCCGACAAGAACGAAGCGGGGACCGCACGGTCTCCCAGAGCGACCACCAGATGACGGCGAGGGCGATCCTCGAGCACGGCCCCGAGAAGATGTCCTCACAGGACATCAGGCTCATCGCGGTAACTCCCATCAACCTCGTGATTCTCCAGCTGAAGTGGTCGCTCAGACGTGTCCACCAAATGCCCCGAACAATTGAGTCCATTGTCAGCAGGTTAGTTAGTTCTCCAAAGTTGCTAGATTCGAGCACTTACTTACAAACATCGACTTTGTAGATTGGAACGCGCCACTTGGGCGCCCACGTACAGTACGTATTGTTTGGGTCGGTCCATCAAGACGTGCACAGGGCCTACACAGTGAGAATCAGAAGGTAGCGAGTGGACCGCCAAACTATCGTTCCCTCTATTGGCGTCCGCCCCATGTCCATGGAGTTAAATTTGGTGAATTAGAAACTAGCGACATGCACGGATTATGTGCTATGATTAGGAGATGGGTTTCATTGCGCCGTATCCGCTATATCCTTGGCGCCACAAGTGAAGGGCGCAGAATGCTCCCGGAGTTCCCTGGTGAACCTCTATCATTAGTAGAATTTGTCTTCATTGCCGGAAATGAAACTCTCCGGACATGGCTGCTATTGAACCCGGTATATGAGGACCCGCTGGATCTCCTAGTCTACTGTTACCGCGATCGTGGAGATGTGCAGCCAGAGACGCCTGCATTGAGGGGGCAACCATATCTGTTGGAAGATGCGGTGAGTCGGATAGCTCGAGGTCAGGCCGCACAGGTAGGTCAGACGCAATTCCCGACATCTGAGCAGGAATCTGCGGCCAATTCTGGATCTGCTACTGCCGGTGATGGCAGGCCGACTAATGAGCCGCTCGAACAACTAGAACAACATCAACCTGACGAGAGTGCGATGCTGTCCTTCTCCAGCCCAGCCATACACGATATTCAACCTGAGGAACACTTGGGAGACATGCAATCAAGGCATCAGTTTTTAAAGCCCCTGGCGGTAGGACCAGAGGCGTCTCTTGCAAATCCCGGACTTCTGAAACTTAAATTGCTGAGTCTCCTGAGTGGTCAACAATTGTGCCGTCCAACGCTCCCTCCCGCGGAGAACGAGAAGGTCTCGAAGCGCCGTACTTCGAGTCCCCTGGAAAGTGCTAGTTACTACTCGGGACAGAAGCGACGTCTCCTGGGCTGCCGCGACGGGGAGGCATCAGATGGAGACGCGAAAGATTGGACTGCCAGCCGATGGGCATTTGACGTCGTGTGTACCTAGATATAAAATGTTAGCGTTTACATTTATCATCCCTAGCTTTGCCTTACCAAGATGATAGGTATGCGCACATTGTGTTGTTTTATATAGGTTTCTGTGCATGTCTTCCTTCGCCGTGGAGTGTAGGAGGGCGTGTTGGATCCAGCCAACCGGTGGCCGCGGTGATGTAACGCTGGCACACGTGCGGTACGTCGGCAGGGTTAAGGGTTATCGGGCCGTCTCTGCAGCCGTTAAAGAGCACCCTACCTGACAGGCAACCGTAGCGATGGGAGCTATAGCAATTGGGTCTGGCTATCTACTACGATAACTCTAGACCTACGTGATGTAGATTCCGCACGTCACGGTAAAGGATCGCCATTTATCTCAATAGCTATTCGATAGGCATAAACTACTGAATTGGCGGAATTCCCGTGTTATGCCAAGTGCTCTGCTGGCGCCTCTTTCCCGTACGCTTACGCCTTACTTTATACTGGGACGACGTGACTTACGGTCCCTGGCGCCATGATAAGCGGAAAAACCAGGGGCCATCAACGTGGCATCTCGTTTAGGGAACAACCCCAACGTATAAGCTGGCTCCCTTCCGCCCCTTGTCTGATCTACCCCTCCCTTCTTTCTCCCACTCGCTTCCTCCCGTCCTTCCTCTCCCCCCCACTCTCCAACAAACTCCACTCGTTCAGTTTGCTACGTCCCGGTGCACATCATCCCCCGTCAAGTTCTTTTTTCTTTCAAACGCTCACTAAATCCACGACATCCCCAAACGGCCGCCATGCCCCTACCTAAGACAAAACCAACGTCATCTCCAAAGGGAAAGTCAGTATAGATATTCCCCACGCGGTGGAGCCACCAAAGCTAATATTCTATCAGGGGTCCGGCCCACCAATCGCACTCCGGGGACCCGGCCGGTGGCAAGCGCCAAAAGATCCTTACGCGTGCGGCAGCTCTAGCGGTGGAATCTGAAAGAACGTAAGTAAACCCCCCTATCAAACACTCTTGATGATGGCGCAAACAAGGACGGACCGAGCTAATAATGATCCGTCTATACGCAGTCGTCATCAGACGTCGAGTGAGCGGCCCGCATTCACACCAGCTGTCGAGGACTCCAAGTAAGTCAACCCCAAGGGAGCGAATCGCAGGATCGGAACTACCATACATCCGTCTTCTGGGGGTCGCTTCGGCGACGTTGCTTTTGCGGGAAGTTGGTGCTGTTTCCCAGACCCCCGCCGCCCCAGCCAAGCGTACCTCTCGTGGTGCCACCAGATGAAGGCCTACATCACCGCGCTTGCATGGGACCCCAACAAGCTTACCGATACGCAATTGGAGTCGGTCCTGGCATTCGCCCGCTCCCCCCCCCCTGTTTCAATTCGGGTCGAGTTGCTGAAAACGCAATATCGCGCGGATGACGTTGTCGAGCTCGATCGTCAGCTGAAGCTCTTGGTCAAGGACACGGCCAAGAAGCTTCAGACGACGATCAAGGGTCGCAACGCGGAGGAGGAGGGGGGGGATGGCGCGGCAGAGGAAATGATGACTAAGTAATCTTCACCATGCATGTTGAGTTTCAATAGTACTTACGGATTTCACTAGTGGCCACAATCGATTGGACCTCCCCTTATTGCCCGCGGGCGATAAGGATCCATATCGTGCGCCGGACGGGTGCTCCCCCGGCGGA
>LN891026.1:425845-459784 GCA_900010015.1 Tuber aestivum | reverse complement strand
GCAGATGATGCTCCCATACAATTTACATGTGACTAGCACTGACCACGGCCATCGCAAGACAGCGCGTAAAACTGCGATTCCTTGCGCCACAGATCCCCAAGGCGATATATGGTAAGTACTTCGCAGGGAAGAAAATGCGGGGTATAGTAGACCCGGATTTCCTAGACATGATCAATGGTACCATGGTCTGCTTGACGTGCGCTATACTCTGTCATACACTTGGGGTGTAGCAAACTGGTACATATACCGAGCCAACCGACTTCAAGCGTGAGTTAGTGGGAGGTGAGTATATGCGCATCATCGGGCGAACATGTGCGACGAATCTGGCTAACCCTCCACCAAACACTTCAGACCTCATTGCTAGGCAGACGGAGATATGGCGCAAATGTCCCCAGGGAATCCAGAAGAGTATTCTTGAGAGTATTCGTCAAACGATTACCAACAAGATCATGCAAAAACGCTGTGTCCACCAAGACCGACGAGAAGGCGATTACGACGACTGGGAGGCGGTCAGTGCCGAATTAGAGAGCCGGAAGTCGAACCTGGAATCGTGGCTACCCCCCCCCTGGCTCAGCGACACTGTGACTGATTCACCCATGCTCGCCCAAGCGAGCCCACGGGGCAGACGAAATGAGTCGCAGGACACCGATGTCACCGCAAGTTTCGGTCAGACGTCCGCTGCTCTGGCGCTGGCGTTGCTTGATTATGATCCAATCGGTGGATCCCTCCAGGACAACGCATGTCGACCGACGGAGATTGTTAGCAGCCCTCCTCCGGCCTCACAGCTATCGCTTAGTCTTGAGTAGTCACCTGAGGAACACGGAGTAGCAGCCGAAAGGGATCCCACCGGACCGGGCGGCCCATTGTAGTTGCTTATCACGGAGGAGAGGCGGGGGCAGAATTCGTGAGGTCAATACTAGGTTATGGGTGAAGGAGGATTGGAGCAATCACGATCTGAAGAGGTACTGCGCGGAGACACAGTAGGAGCCAGTGTGCATGAGGGGACGGGGACGTAGTCGGGATTTCACCGCGACGGGATAATATTGTACATAAAGCGTCATGGTCAACTAGAGGGAATCCCACGAGATTAGGCAAATAAGTCTGTTAGGTATGGATGAGGAGGAAACCTCCACGATGTATTGTGACATGAAATATCAGGTAGCGAGAACCAGGAGCCACGAAGGTCCGGATCATTGTTGATTGGTAGCGGGAGAATCTGGCCAAGAAACCAGCACCAGGGGACGCAAAAGGTACGTAAGTTGAAAGATCTGGGCGCAAGGGACGTCGGCGCAAAAGTCTCCAGAGCGTACTAGTAGAGATCAAGACCACCAGTTAGGACGGGAGATAATCCAGATCTTTGGGCGCTGGGTCCTCACGTCGAGAGTTAAGAGGAGTCGTTTAAAATATTAGGATTACTGCTGCCCCAATGACGGGTAGGGTTGGGACGTCAAAGGCCAGGGGGTGGGCAAAGTCAGATGGGACGGAGCAGAATCAGACGATAGCAGGAAGTACCAAAGGGTCACAGGGATAGTCAGGACGCAAGGAGAAGAAAGCGTAGAATCTCCTGACGCAAGGAGAGGAAAGGGTGGAATCTCGGGAAGGGAGGAGAAGAGAGCGTGGAATCTCCGGACGCAGGGGACGTCGGCATCCACGTCTGGTGGGGTCAGGAGGGGTTGCGCAAGAGGAAGGCAAATCAGGACGCGACGTCCCGCGGACGTCGCGTCCAGATTAACGGTTTGCGTTTGGGCGTCCCGTCCGTCAGATGCACGGGACGCACGGGACGCAAAGGGAAATTTTCGCTGATGTGTACCAGTGAACCGGCGTTCGCATGACTGATGAGGAGTGGGTAATTTACCTGGACATCTGTAACGACCCTACAATATAGAGCTATGGTAACCTACGTCCACGACCATATATAAGACCAAGAGGTTAGATGGTAGACAAGGCGGGTGTCGAGGCGCATATCCGAGAGATATCTGATGGTCCGGAAACCTCTAAGAACATGAGGTACTTAAGGAATAGGTGTATCTAAGTAGTGGCAATAACATGGCGATGTCCGCACTGGCCTATGGATAGGTCAGGAGGCCAGGTGAGTTTACCCTACCTAAGGAAGTTACGTTACCCTACCATGGAGACTGGTTTCGTGTCACCATGGACATACGTACCCTACCTTTGGGACACTATTACCCTACCTTCCGTCAGAATTGTTCTCGGAGGAATTCTGGGAAATGTTAGGATTGTTTGTTATGCAGTAATGATCGACGGGCACTTGATTGCATTTTGATTGGAAGACTACGGAAGCAGCTATAGTGCTCCGAACGAGGTGTAACTTGGTCGAATTATTCCTAACAGGTACCTGCGGCCCCAGGGTTCGCCCCGGGCGTCATGGGCCAAAGTGGGTAGAGTTGCCATTATACTAGTTAAATGGAATCTGTGAAGACATGTCCATAACATGGTATGGGTTGTCGCTATCCGTCCGACCCGGGGCTGTTGGCAGGATATACAAGGGGGCCAAGGCGAGAAGGTCAAGTACCTTCTCCAAAAGGAACACAGTAAAACGGACCAAAACCGACGGAGTTAGCGTGAGCTATCCGGAAGGGTCCCCAGAGTAGTCATGGGTAGTGCCGGAGACATCTGGAAAGGTTTTATGCCAATCAAGCCTACACATGCCCCTTTGCCGTAGGCTCTTTGTGGGTTGTTTGCAGACTCTAATAGCATGATACTTATCATGGTGAGTGGTGTGCCAGGGGTAAGGGACTATAGGTAGCGCCTACTGGTCCCGCCGCCGACACCGCTCTCCGCGGGAGCATCGTAGACCCCCTAAGTTCGCAATCAAGCAAGACAGAACTTAGCCAGAAGACAGCTGATGTCTACGAGTGCTTGCATAGGTCATAGCACATGGGAAGAGAGTCATTTAATTAGCTGTCCTAAGGGTCTCGACAGTTAGCCACTGGCGAGACACCGATGCGCAGAGGTTTTCACTCCAGCAGGTGTATTGGTAAACACCTTGCAGGAACTGATGTGCATATAGGAAATTTCTGCTAGAGTGCGCTGACATTTATAGCCCTCCGGGAACACGGTAATGGTGCCGGGGCAACCCTTACAGAGAAGGGCATACTCATGATGGTCGGGGTAACCTGATGCAGCAGTTTTTGGTATAAGTCTGACTACTTAAAGATTATACAAGAACTGTCCTACCCCGACACAATCAATATCCTCTCGAGAGACTTTAATTGAGATAAGCCTGAGCTTAACGATATTAAGTTTTACTGTTTACTTTTATTCTTTACACTATTGCAAGAGCTGTGTTCGAGAGATTTGAAGTTTGGTGCGGTCGCACCATTAGGAACCATCTACCTGAGGGAGCCCCCATTACAGACCGACTGGCCCCAGACCCCCAGTGCGGTGTCTACTCTTCCCCCAGATCCTCTGCCCCCCCTGGCGCATGATACACTCTCCCTCTCTCCCTCCTCTCCCCCTGCCCCCCCCTGCGCTACTACTCTTGCCGCTCCGGCGAGTTCCCCCCATGCTCGAAATATCGCCTTGGCTCCTGCCTCCCGAACGGTAATGACACCTAAAGGACGGATGAAAGGAGGAAAGGCAAAGAAGTCAAAAAGAAAGAGTAAGGCAAGTACTGATACGGCTAGCCGCAAAGACCTGACTCCAACCCACCAGGTGCCATGCCGCGGAGCCCATAGGCTTGCCACCGACTAACACGCATCTCCTCACTTACATTTCTTTTTTTTTTTTTCAGACTAGCTTGTTCCTTCATCTCCTAAGTTTCTTTTTCTCGCCTTAATGCATCTCGGTATTTCCTTTGCCTCTAGGCTTTCATATCTCTGCCGCTGGCATCCTTTTCAACCCATCATGAGGTTTTCTTCGTCCATGGCTTATTTTCTGATGCATTATGATGTTTTTTTTGTCCTGGGAATTTCTGTTTTCTGTTTTGATCTCTCCAGGTATTCGTCATCTTCAGAGCCGTTTTCTTTAACCCATTGTGGGGTTTTCTTTGTCCCCAGTCAATTCTTTTGCCGCGGCCGGGAGTTTGCTTCCTTTTACGAGACTCCTTTTTTCATTATGTACCAGTGGATTCTGTATTCCTGCCGTGTCCCTTGCATTTCTTTCGTTCAGGGGGTGTTTTTCCGCTCGGAACACTACTGTAACGGGCAGGGTCTCAGGGTCAAGCAGCCCAAGGCACACCACAATCAGGACAGGTAGGATTCCGGAGACGAGGTCTGGGTGGGGGGTTACACCCGAAGTGACTTGTATGAGGTTCAAGATTCAGGAGTTCAGGGTCAGGGTTCAGGGGTTCAAGAGGACGCCAGATGGTAGAGAGTGTTATTCTTAGGTCCAGCTATCTAAAGGAGATTACCAGATTGCGGAAAGAAAGTAAAATATAAAGCGGCACACCCCTTTGTATAATAAGGAAATCCTCCATAATCACTAATACCAAAGCAAGTTCTTGGGTTCGCCCACAGCCGCGATTCTTCCATCGGGTTCTATTGCCTACCATTGCCCGGCAAAGCGTCCCAATCAACTTACACAAAGGAAATCCTGCTAGGTAACCAAGAAAAACCCAACCAATATATGCAACCAAAACCCAATGCACCTTGCGTCTCCAAGGCCAGGTGGCCGCGTGCAACGGGGGCTCCCTCAGGTAGATGGCTCCTAAGGATGCGACCGCAACACACTTCAAGTCTCTTGAATACAGCTTATGGAAAAGTGTAAAGAATGAAAGTAAACGGTAAAACTTAACATTGTTAAGCTCAGGCTTATCTCAATTAAAGTCTCTCGAGAGGATGTTGATTGTATCGGGGTAGGAGAGTTCTCGTATAATCTTTAAGTAGTCAGACTTATACCAAAAACTCCCGCATCAGGTTACCCCGACCAACATGAGTGTGCCCTTCTCTCTCAGGGTTGCCCCGGCACCGTTACCGTGTCCCCGAAGGGCCATAGGTGTCAGTACACTCTAGCAGAAATCTCCTATATCAACATCAGTTCCTGCAAGGTGTTTACCAATACACCTGCCGGAGTGAAAAGCTCTGCACATTGGTGTCTCGTTAGTGGCTAACTGTCGAGACCTTTAGGAAAGGTAAGTAAGTGAGTCTTTTCCCATATGCTATGCCCTATGCAAACACTCGTAGACATCAGCTGTCTTCCGGCTAAGTTCTATCTTTCTTGATTGCCAACTTAGGCGGTCTACGACGCTCCCGCGGAGAGCTGTATCGGCGGCGGGACCCATAGGCGCTACCCATGGTCCCTTACCCCCGGCACACCACTCACCGTGATAAGTATCATGCTATTAGAGTCTTCAAACAACCCACAAAGAGCCTACGGCAAAGGGGCATGTGTAGGCTTGATTGGCATAAAACCTTTCCAGATGTCTCCAGCACTACCCGGGACTACTCCAGGGACCCTTCCGGATAGCTCACGCTAACTCCGTCGGTTTTGGTCCCTTTTACTCTGTTCCTTTTGAAGAAGGTACCTGACTTTCTCACCTTGGCCGCTCTATATATCCTGGGAACAGCCTCCCGTCGGACGGTCGGCGATGACGCATACAGTGTTATGGACATGTCTTCATAGATTCCATTTAACTAGCATAACGGCAACTCCACCCATTTTGGCCCATGACGCCCAAGGCGAACCCTGGGGCCGCAGGTACCTGTTAGGAATAATTCTACCGAGTTCCAGCTTGTTCGGAGCACTACAGCCCCTCCCGTAGTCTTCCGATCAAAGTGCAATCAACTGCCCATCGATTGTCATTGCATAACAAACAATCCTAACATGTCCCGGAATTCCTCCGAGAATCTTTCGGACGGAACGTAGGGTAATAGTGTTCCACAGGTAGGGTAAGTATGTCCATGGTGACACGAAACCAGTCTCCATCGTAGGGTAACGTGACTTCCTTAGGTAGGGTAAACTCACCCGGCCTTCTGACCTATCCATAGGCGATCGCTGACATCGTCATGTTATTACCACTACTTAGATACACCTATTCCTCAAGCACCTTCTGTTCTCAGAGATTTCCGAAACATGTGATATCTCTCGGATATGCACCTGCATACCCGTCTAGTCTACCATCTGACCTCTTGGCCTTATGTATGGGCGTAGACGGAAGGTTACCATAGCTCTATATCATAGGCTGATTACACCGTGACAGTAGGCCCCCTCCCCGACAGGCAAGTCCCTTGAGGCGAGTTACTCAGTTAAGGGTCCAGGTTTCTCCGGGTAGCGGTCATGGAACTGATCCAGAGCTTGGAGTCCATTGACGCCTTGGGCAGGTTCCCAGGTGGCCTCCACGCACCCCTTCCACCGGATTAAATATAGTAAATGGTTTCGAATGAACTTGGCATCCAGGATCTCTTCCACCTGCCATTGCGGTTCACCATCGACCTCCATGGGAGGTGGTGGTTGTATCTCATGGCCTGGAAGAGGGTCGTGTGTGGTGAGATCAAGGAGAGAAACATGAAACACGTTGGGGACCTTCATGGTACGAGGGAGGTCCAAACGATAGGCATGGGTTCCCATCTGGGCAAGGATGGGGTAAGGACCGAAACATTTGTCATCCAACTTTAGGGAGGGCTTTTTGGTACAGATGTTCTTGGCGTTCAGGTAGACGCGGTCCACAACCGGGAAGTGAGGGGCGAGGAGCCTTCCTTTGTCAGCATATTCTTCTTGTCGATCTTGGGCAAAGGCGATTTCTGTCCTCAGGTGGTCGTGGATATCCTTGATGCAATCCACAAAGGTACCTGCGCGGGGTTCATCAGAGGTTGTGTCACGGCTATCCAGGAGGTCCATACAGGGATTGTAGCCGTGGTTAGCGAAGAAGGGTGACAAACCGGTACATTCTGAGGCATGGTTGTTGGCTGTGAACTCCGCCATAGGGAGCCAGAGGGACAAGCCGTCCTGCTGGTAGTTGACGAAGGCCTGAAGGTACTGTTCCATGATGGCATTAACCCGTTCTATTTGGCTATCTGTTTGGGGATTGAAAGCAGTAGACATTTTTCGCTCAATCTGTAGTCTTTCGCATACAGTTCGCCAGAGGTCTGCAGTGAACTGCGTCCCCCGGTCGGAGCTGATGGTCTCGGGTAGGCCATGGTGTTTCCAGATATGGGGAAGATACTGGTCGGCCAGGGTGGGGGCATCGATAGTGGTGCCACAGGCTATCAGGTGGCGCATTTTAGTCATCCGGTCTACCAATACCAGAATAACATCATTCCCTTGGCTCCAAGGTACGCCTGCGATGAAGTCCATGGATACATGTTCCCAGGGGCGGTCGGGTATCGGCAAGTGACCTAGGATGCCAAAGGCGGTGTGCCGGGAGGTCCGACTTCATTGGCAGATGTGGCAATTGGCCACGAAATGTCCGATATCGCTTCTCCTCCGACGCCAAATATAACGTCGGGACATAAGTTGGTGGGTCTTGGCGCATCCTGAGTGCCCTGCTGAGGGTCGGTCGTGTGAGTCCTGTATCAGCCGTAAGCACAACTCATCGTGTCGGGGAACATAGATCCGATCACGGTAGAGTAGGAGGTCTCCCTCGAGTTTGCATTCATTCAGCGATAGGAGATGGGAATGTCGGTCACCTTTGTCAAGAGCACGGAGAACCTGGGTTGGGATGGTGTCAGCTTCATAGGCTTCTTTCTAAAAGTCTTCAATAGGACACGCTCTAGTAGGAAGCGTAGTGTTCGCCAACAACCTCCTGGATTGAGACTTTAGCACTACTTTAGTGCGATGCCTCCTTCCTTCTTCCATCTCCTCAGGTGTTTCCTTTTTCATGCGGGTCAAGGAGTCTGCTTTGCCGCTAAGCTTTCCTGGCTGGTATTCGAATCGGCAATTGAACTGTGACAGAAACTCAGACCAGTGGGCTTACTGGTTGTTCAACAGCCTCTTGATAGTGACGTGCTTGAGGTTGAGGTGATTGGTCAGGATGGTCACCTGTCTCCCCCGGAGGTAACATCTCCACTCCTCAAAGGCTCTAACCACCGCCATGAGCTACTTGTCATAGATGTCATAGTTGCATTCTGCCGGACTGGGCTTACGGGAATAAAATGCAACGCGTTGGACCCGTCTGCCATCGTCGTTTTGCGACATAACACCAGCAGAGACCAAGTCAGAGGCTGCTGTTTCGATGACTACTTCTTTGTTGAAATTGAAGTAACAGAAGACAGGGGCCATGGTGAGGGCTTTCTTTAACCGTTCAAAAGCTCGTTGACATTCTGCAGTCCATACAAAGGGTTTGTTCTTCTTCGTAAGGGCAGTCACAGGGCGTGCGAGACGTGAGACGGCACGGATGAACTGCCAGTAAAAGTGACTAAAACCAAGGAAGGCGGGGACCTCGCGTACCTGGTCCGGCACCGGCCAGGTAGTAACGGCTTCGATATTGGCATTATACATTCGAATGCCATTGGGGCTGATGATGAAACCCAGGTATTCTACATGGGTGACATGCAACTCGCACTTCTGTGGTTTGGCTTCAAGGATGGCCTCCTGCAGTGCTTTGAGCACCCAGCGCACATGTTTCATGTGTTCCTCCTCCGTTTTACTGTAAATGAGGAAGTCATTGATGTAAGCTATACAGAACCGGTCTAGTCCCTGACGGAGCACCTGGTTGATAACAGCCTGGAAGGTGGCGGGGGGGTTGGTGCGGCGGAAGGCCATGACGTTGGAGTCAAAGAGTCCATAGCGAGTGTGGAAGGCAGGTTTCCATTGATCGCTTTTGTTCACGAGGACTTGGTTGTAGGCTCCACGGATGTCGATCTTGGAGTAGATTTTGCCCGCGGCAATGTTCCTGAAGGTCTCGGTCAAAAGGCTGAGGGGACGACTGTCCTTGATGGTGCCTTCGTTTAACCCCCGGTAATGGACACATCGTCTCAGGGTACCATCTTTCTTTTTGATAAAGCATACAGATGAGGCTGCCGAGGAGGTGGAGGGGCTGATAACGGATTTCTCTGAATTCTTGTCGATCCATCCCTTCTGGGCAGCCAGTTCAGATGGGGACAGGTTGTAGAGAGGACCGAAGGGAGGAGTGAAACCTGGTTTCAGGGGTACATGATGATCCACTCCTTGTCGGCTGGGGGCTAGTTGGGCCTGTTCCTTTTCTAGGAATACTGGGAGGAAGTCATGGTATTCGGGAGGGACGATTTCCTTGACTTCCTGTTCTTCCAATACGGCGTAGTCAAGAGTGCGTTGGAGGGCGTAGGCTTTGAGGAAGTGGGGGATTTCATGTGGGATTCCTTGGATACTAGTTACATCGGCTGTGCAGTATTTGAGACAATAGTCAGACTCAAAGGTAACAGTGTTGGAGGCAAAGCGGATAGTGACTTGGTGTGGTTTCAACCAAGGAATGCCAAGAGGGAGGGGGTAACCACCAAGTTTGGTGACAAAGGCAGGGACAGATTCCAGGTAGTTATTTATTTTGAGGTCACAGCGGGCGATATGGGTTATTGACCCAGAGCTGACTGGTCTCCCATCAATGACGGAGAGGTGGACAGGTTCTTTTAGTTAGGATAGGGGAAGATGGTGACAGCTAGTAAAGTCTGTATCCATGAAAGCATATCCAGTGCCTCCAGAGTCGATGAGGGCGTGGGATTGGATTATGTGTTGGTTGTCTATAATATCACATGCGACTACCAAGTAGTTATCCTCAATTCTATTTTCCATTTCGTCCAAAGGTAAACTAAAATAACTAAACCCGGAGAAGACTTAACATGTCCCATGTCAGTGCCGGGGGCTGTACATGGGACCACTAGTTTTCCGACTCTTCTTGGGCAGGGAGGGGCTCCTCAGGAGCGGGAACAGAGTAGGTGGCGGCCCCATGTATGGGACGTGGTGCTTTATTGGGACAGGCCCGAGCCATGTGTCCATGCCCTCCATAGTAGAGACAGAGGCCACGGGTGATCCTTTCTTGCCGTTCGGCGGTGGATGCTTCCTGCGATCTGCAGAGAGGTCCATAGGGCCAGACGCAGTACCAGTGGCTGTGGAGGTTGGGGGCAGAGAGGGAGCGGGAGGACAAGGTGCGACAGGGGTGGAGTTTCTCCAAGACGTGGAGGAGGAGCCTTTCTTTTCCGCAGCTGGGGCATGGACATTGTTGTCTAGCTGGTTGTGGAGGGAGAGGTAGTCGTTCCAGGTTTCAGGGACCGGGAAAACATGTACCAGGGCATCCTTCAGCTCAGTGCTGAGGCCCTGATAGAGGGAAGTACCTTTGACGGCATCATTCCAAAGTGTATCCACTACCCCGTGTTGGAGGTCGGCAAGGTACCCCACGAAGGGCCGCTTCTTTTGCTGGAGGCTCCTCAGAGCCCGTTCACCGGTTTGGGCCCTGTTGGGGTCTCCAAAGGCTTGTTTCAGTTCGGCATAGAATGTGTCCTTGTTTGCAAAATCGATGCGGGCATCCACGACTCGATATTGGACTTGGACGAAGGCACGTCCACGGAGGAGACCGAAGGTGTAGCCGAGACGGTGTTGCTCAATGGTGAACTGGTGGGCGTCTCCCTGGAGCTTCATTGGCAGTTGGGTGAGGAAGGGGCGGAACTTGTCGGTAGCACTGTCGAATTGTTCCGGGTCCGGTATCGAAACTGGTTTGTTGCCACCAGCAGGAGCTGTGGCACTGAGGGCGGGCATGAGAGCGAGGGCAGTATTCAGGGACGTGATGGTAGCGTTGGCCTGTGCAAGGTTGGCTTCGACAATGAGGAGTCAGGTCTCGACACTGTGGCCTTCAGTACGGCCCTCATCCCGTTCCTGGACCAGGAGGTTGTACTGTTGTTGCAGGTGTTGGTATTGAGGGGTCTATTCTGGAGGGGCGGGGGTTGCTTGCCGAGGAGGGGGCGCAGGCACATGCAGGATTTGGCGGGCCAGGTTTCTGGCAACGTTGAACTGAGCCTGGAGCTGATCATGGCCTAGGCTTTGTGCGTGGTCATCTGCCAGATTCGTGAGGGTGTGGAGGGGACCATTGATGCTATAAGGGAAGTGGGACGTGGCCATGATTTGGCGTTGGTTGTGTCCTGATAGACGCAATCTTGTGTGATGGGCAGGGTCTGAGGGTTGTGTAGCCCAAGGCACACCACGATCAGGACAGGTAGGATTCTGGACACGAGGTCTGGGTGAGGGGGTACAACTGAAGCGACGTTAACGCCCCTACGATATGGAGCTATGGTAACCTACGTCTACGCCCATACATAAGGCCAAGAGGTCACATGGTAGACTAGACGGATATGCAGGCGGATATCCGTGAGATATCTGATGGTCCGGAAATCTCTAAGAACAGAAGGTACTTAAGGAATAGGTGTATCTAAGTAGTGGTAATAACATGATGGTGTCCGCTCTGGCCTATGGATAGGTCAGAAGGCCAGGTGAGTTTACCCTACCTAAGGGACTCACCTTACCCTACCATGGAGACTAGTTTGGTGTCACCATGGACATACTTACCCTACCTTTGGGACACTATTCCCCGACCTTCCGTCGGAAAGGTTCTCAGATGAATTCTGGGAAATGTTAGGATTGTTTGTTATGCAATGACAATCGACGGGCACTTGATTACACTTTGATCAGCAGCCTACGGGAGGAGCTATAGTGCTCCGAACAAGCTGTAACTTGGTAGAATTATTCCTAACAGGTACCTGCGGCCCCAGGGTTCGTCCCGGGAGTCATGGGCCAAAATGGGTGGAGTTTCCGTTATGCTAGTTAAATGGAATCTATGAAGACATGTCCATAACGCTGTATGCGTCGTCACCGTCCCTCCGACCGGACGCTGTTCCCAGGATATACAAGGGGGCCAAGGTGAGAAGGTCAGGTACATTCTCCAGAAGGAACAGAGTAAAACGGACCAAAGCTGACGGAGTTAGCGTGAGCTATCCGGAGGGGTCCACAGAGTAGTCCCGGGTAGTGCCGAAGACATCTGGGAAGGTTTTACACCAATCAAGCCTATACGTGCCCCTTTGCCGTAGGCTCTTTGTCGGTTGTTTGAAGACTCTAATAGCATGACACTAATCATGGTGAGTGGTGTGCCGGGGGTAAGGGACCATGGGTATCGCCTAGGGGTCCCGCTGCCGACACAGCTCTCCGCAGGAGTATCGTAGACCACGTAAGTTCGAAATATGAAAGATAGAACTTAGCCAGAAGACACCTGATGTCTACAAGTACTTGCATAGGTCATGGCACATGGGAAGAGAGTCATTTAGTTAGCTTTCCTAAGGGTCTCATCAGTTAGCCACTGGCGAGACACCGATGCGCAGAGGTTTTCACTCCGGCAGGTGTATTGGTAACCACCTTGCAGGAACTGAGGTGCATATAGGAGATTTCTGCTAGAGTGCGCTGACACCTAAGGCCCTTCAGGGACACGGTAATAGTACTGGGGCAACCCTTAAGGAGAAGGGCGTACTCATGTTGGTCGGGTAACCTTGTGGGGGAGTTTTTGGTATAAGTCTGACTACTTAAGGATTATACGAGAACTCTCCTACCCCGACACAATCAACATCCTCTCGAGAGACTTTAATTGAGATAAGCCTGAGCTTAACGATATTAAGTTTTACCATTTACTTTTATTCTTTCTACTTTTGCAAGAGCGGTGTTCGAGAGACTTGAACTTTGGTGTGGTCGCATCCTTAGCAGCCATCTGCCTGAGGGAGCCCCCGTTACAGTATATCGTTAAGCGAGCTTCTTGCTTAACTTTGCTCTTGAATTTTTATTTGGATTGAACCAACCTTAAAGAGTCATGTCTGCTTTGGCAGTCACGATGGAAGAGGAATCGTCGAGTTCCGAAAGCAGTTTTGGCATTGATGATGACTCTCTCAAGGCTGCCATTTTTAGGGCCTCTAGTATTGCCAAGGTGAAAGGCATCGGCGGTACAAGTACAAAGATGCTTCTTGAAGCAGCCCCAATTGAAGTCCCCGAACATTGTTGCAATTTACTACTTCACGATGCAGGCCTCGCTGCGTTATCCTTCACGAATGATATTCCCTTCGCTCCAGGAGTGGCGGAGGGTTACGATCATCAAGAAGCAGAAAATGAGAGCCGTGGACCTCCTACAATTTCTGTGGCAGAATGGTCTCGCGATTACGTCGAACCCTATATTCTACGAGAAGTGACCCAAGAAGTCCCCAGCGCACGGAAGGATCTGTTGCAATGGAATAAGGGGCAACAAAAGGAGTTTAGGAAGGAGATCATTGGGTCGTCTGTGCCATGGATGAAAAGGCAGCAGGATGCTTTTGTCGCGATGCTGAACAATCAGTTTGCGATGAAGATACGGATGGACGCGCTGGAGAAGGCATGGAATGAAGGGTATCACCTCGATCAGGATAATGATGTGCTAATGATTGAGACTGCACCGGCATTACCACTGGTCAGCGATAAACCGGACAACCTTTCGCAGCAGCTGACGATGCATGCAAGAGATGATCGATACAAACCAGAATTAAGTCCGCTAGGGTTGCGGATTCTGGAAAGTTTAAAAACGGGTAAATCAGAGGCAGCTCAGTCCTTTGCCCGCCTTACAACTCGTTCGGTCTCTACGTCGGTAGCTCGAAGTCATTCAGTTAGTGCTATATGGGGTATAGGAAGACACGGGTCGCCAGGAGACCCCCTCGATCTAGTACAATGAGACCACTAAGGTCCCGGTCTCCATCCATAACTGTGACCCGAGTCCAGCCACCAGTATCACAGACTCTCCTCTATCCTCCGACAGTGATCGGATTTGTTACGACCCCGTCCCCTACTCCTGTTTCAGTCCCATGGCCCGTCATGCGAGCAGGGTCCCCTAGCGTGGCCGAATGGGTTGAAAGGACGTTGAAAATGTGGGATAATCCCAAATGAGGGAATCCACGTCCCACCACAGCCTCTCAAGGCACTCCCGTCCCTGTCGCAGCTACTTCTAACCAAACCAACCGGCCACTGATACAAGTGCCAACGCCACTGGTTAAACCTTTAGGTAAGGCTGGTTTCTCTGGGTTTGGACCACCGCCACCTATATGAGGACCCTACTGTACTCCCACCTGTCGTGGATATCGAGCAAGACATGACAGATTTTGTCCCCCTCCACCAGTTGAGGTACCAGAAAGCCCTCCGGTGGCAAGCAGACAAGAAAAGGGAAAGGGAATGGAAAGGGAGAGGAAGGGACCCCTATGTGGGTATTGTCTACAACGAGGTCATGAAGGACCTCCAGAACACCCAGAGCCCTGGCCCGCTTTGGCGGAATGGTTAAAGGTGTCGCAGGCTGCGCCAAACCCGATACCGTCGGGGAGTAACTAGCCAGCAGGCTCAGTGCTGCCACAAGCACCGTCAGGAGGGGGTCCTCCAGATGACGGGAATCATCGGGGTCAAGACAAGCAATTTGATGGTTATGAGAGACCAAGGGAAACCTTCGGTGGCAACGCCGGAGGCAGTGGGGGTGGTAACCTAGCTCCTGGTGGTGGATCCTTGGGGGCTGGCGCAGGAGATCCAGGTGATTCCGATCCTGATGACAGTTCTGATAATAATGCCAACTCCCTACCTCATGTCACACCCTATTTGGGACCACGTCGCAATGGCTCGAGTGATGAGAAGAAAGACCGATATGACCGTTGGGCAGATGCACCAGAAGAGTGGTTGCAAAACCAATCTCATGCCTCGTCTTCATCAAGTCGCAGGAAGCCGGAAAGGCTAAGTGGCATTCCCACATTTAAGGGAGTGATTGGAGATCTAGCTAGTTTTCTGACTCTGGTCGAAGTCAAGTTTGCATACTTTTCCGATTGCTGTCTGACGGACATGGACAAGATCAACTTGGTCATACCTCTTCTCGAGAACGAAGCCCGCAACTGTTCCCTTGGGATACATGCACATATCAATCGTGAAGCTGTGAAGCGAGCGGGCATGCCGTTCAACAAGAATGGCCCGCTCCGGACATGGAAGGGTTTCCGTGAACGGTTGGAGCAGAGTCACGGAGGTGACAATATGAATCGGGATAAGAATCTTCTCGTGTGGAATAACTTACTGATGACTCCCAACCAGAGCAGTCCTTACCTGGACAAGATTATCAATCTGATGTACAAGCTGAATTATACAGACCATCAACAGGTTAAGGATAAGGTTAGGGCTGGGATAAGTTCCGAGCTTCGAAAAGCATGGGCGTTGACGAAGCCCGACCCTGAAGCCCTCAACAAGTACTCAGATTTGCTTCAGCAAGTTGGTCACGATTTACAAGACGATAAAGGTTTCGGCCATCTCAATGACGAGAAGGCTTCGAAACTACGAGAGAAGCGAGAGAAGGAGAGGTCTAAACCTACTAGAAGGTTTAAGAAGAGAGAGAAAGGTTCTGGTTGGAAGGACAACAAACCGGGGAAGACTACTAATGTTGGCGCCGGGAAGCAGGCTGGGACGTCTGAGTATGCTATTGCTCATCAAGGCATCCCACAGATCCTGACTGATAAACGACGTAACAATAACCAATGCACTAAGGGTGGGAAGAAAGGACACTTCTGGAGACAGTGTTCGATGATATCCAGAGTTGTTTATGCGGTGAAGAATACTGCGGGAGTGAAACGGTCACAACCAAAGGCAGAATCTTCAACAAAGGCCAATAAACGACTCAAGCCTAGTGAAGTGTCTCGTCCACCGCCTTCGGCTCCCGAGCTTTTGGAAACCCGCAAACCCTCTCCTGCTATTATAGAGGTTGATACGGACCTCAGTGAAGATCAACGATGATCTTGAAGGAAGGATAGCCACTCCAAGTGGAATGGAGTAAGGTAAGAACCAATCCGCGTTGACTAGCTCTTCAGTTCTGACCAGTCTTTGATCCAGGAGTGTCGGGAGACTACCTGGTCAGGTAGATGTTACGGTCGCGCACGGTATTCTGGTTTTTCCTTTTAGTTCTGGAGTTTTGTTACTTCTTATATTACTATTCGTGTTGGACATTGCTGGAGAAATTACTTTCAGGTTTTTCATTTGGATAAGCATTCTGCTGCGAGGGGTTGCTTCGGAAAATGGGAACCCCGCGAGATTCGGATGGGGCACAACGATGCGCGGTTTGGCACCGGTGGACTGGACGTCTCCGGAGAGCAAAGCTATTTTCTTGTCTTATACGGGTCAGTTGTCTTGTACGATTGGAATTGGTTCAGGTCATTAGTCTTGAATAAAGGTTATCTTTCAAGTTTACCTGAGGCGGGTTTAATACCCGAAATCATGCTGGCGTGATAGTAAACAGCACTCCAATGCCTTTATTGATTAAACAATTCTTGAAAACATTTACCGACCTGTTGTGGCCACTCTTGTATCGAAAGGCAAGAGACTAGCAAGAATGAGTACAATAAGACAGCGAAAGAAGGCGAGGCATTCAAGCCCACCCCGACATAGCAAATCAATTCCCTTATGGGTGAAACTGGATTCGCGCATAGGGTGTAGGCAAGTGAGTGCCGAAGCACTATTGCTACTAGATGGCGGAGTAACGGGCCCCGTACTAAGTAGTCAATGGGTCAAGAGTACCCAAGCTCCATTTGTAAAGAAAAGGATCCATACTCTCATTAAGGATGCAAGCGGAAATAATATACCTGGATCAGGTCTTCATTATACCAAGTCATTAGACTTGAAGATCGGTGATCATGTAAATGGTATGCGCTTTGAGGTAGCTGATATTGCGGACAGAAGAGTCGATGGCTATCTCCCAATGTCGTGGCTGAGAGATCATAACCCAGACATAGATTGGAAAGTAGGATCCCTAACCTGGGGCTCAGATTTCTGTGAGGCAAATTGCCTTACCGAGCAGAGGCGGTTAGTATACATGTCGGATGAGGAGCTATTGGCAGAAGATCCAGAAAATGTATATTTTCTACAAACCGTAGAGTTTGCCCATGAGAGAGGAGGAGATGTCACGATCCAACTCCCGCCAGAGTATAAGGATTTCAGTGACATCTTCAGCCAAGAAAGTATAGATGCTCTACCGGAACGTGCAAAGTATGGTCACAAGATTGAATTGATTCCTGGAAGCACCCCTCCTTAGGGGCCCATCTATCCAATGTCAGAAAAGGAACGGAAAGCACTGAACGAGTTCATAACCGAAATGTTACGAACAGGGACGATAGAAAGATCTACTTCCTCATCCTCCGCTCCTATACTGTTTGTGCCAAAACCTGATGGCACACTGAGACTGGTAATTGATTACTGAGGGCTCAACAAAATAACGTGAAGAATAGATATCCTCCCCCGTTAATGAATGAACTGTGAGGAAGGCTCTCAAAAGCCACAGTTTATACTTTGTTGGATGTCAAGAATGGATATTGGGGGATCCGAATGGCCGAGATGGCCGAGGAACTCACAGCCTTTTCGTAGCGAACTGGGATTACACCACTTTAAGGTGATGTCCTTTGGACTATGCAATGCACCAGCCACCTTGCAGAGCATGATAAATGACATATTTAGAGATATGCTGTGAGAAGGAGTCGTAGCCGATATGGATGGTATCCTGATCTACTCAGAGACCATTGAAGAACATGTCTCGTTGGTTAGGCACGTAATGGAAAGGCTTAGGGAACACGGACTATGTGCAAACATAAAGAAGTCGTCCTTCCACCGACGTGAGATAGAATCTTTAGGTTATAGAATATGCGAAAAGGGGATATCTATGACCACTAAGAAGATGGATTCCATCTTGGAATGGAAGAAACCGACTAACGTCGTCAGAGTCCAAAGTTTTCTGGGCTTCGCCAACTTCTATAGAAGGTTCATAGAGGGGTTCAGCAAGATAGCGAAGACCTTGCCGGACCTCACTAAGAAGGATGTCAAGTTTGATTGGACCCCTGCTTGTAGTGAGGCATTCTTTGAGTTAAGAAAGGCCTTCACTTCAGGACCAATCCTAGCACACTTAGATTCTACCCGTCAAACCAAGTTAGAGACAGACGCAAGTGACTTTGCTTTGGGTGCCGTGCTGTCTCAATTCTGCGAAGATGAGAAATGGCACCCAGTGGCCTGTCATAGTAGGAAGTTCTACCCAGCGGAGATAAATTATGATGTACATGACAAAGAAATGACTGCCATAGTTGCAGCTTTTAAGGAGTGGGAACATCTGTTACGGTCGGTAGAGGGTGAAATCTCGGTTTACACCGATCACAAGAATTTGGAGTACTTTAATAGTACTAAGACCCTCAATCGCTGACAACATCACTGGGTAGAATTCCTGCAACCCTTCAATTTCAAGGTGGTTTACCGTGAAGGAAGGTTGAAGACGAAGGCTGATGCACTGTCTAGGCGTGGAGACCACCGCCCTGAATGGGGGAGTAATTATCTATCAGAGACACCAAAGCCATTTTTTCGCCCCCGAAAATGGATTGTGGGACAGGAGTGAGACCTCTTGCGACCAGAAGCATTGGCAGCCTGGCAAGGCTACCAGTTGCAATCAGCATTTTTGGATGCATTACAAATTGCTGCGAAATAGGATCCTATCTATATGAAGGACTTAAAGGCTGTGTTAGCGGAAGACAAAGCAGTCGATCCGAACCTGACAATAGAACGAGATCTCCTTCTGTATAAGAACAGGTGGTACATTCCTGACTCAGAGGATTTGAAGGATAAGATCATGGAAGCTGAACATGACTCCCGTATTGCAGGACACTTTGGGACATATAAGACGGTAGGCAGGGTTAGGGCTAACTTCTTTTGGCCTAAGATAGATAAAACCATTACAAACTATGTTCGTACATGTGATACCTGTCAATGGAACAAATCCGGTAAGCATAAGAAGTTTGATCTACTGGAACCTGGTGGTGTACCCATGAGACTGTGGACGGATATCTCAATGGACTTCATAGTCGCACTACCGAAATCAGAAGGGTATACAAAAATTTCTATCGTGGATCGATTCTCAAAGATGGCACACTTTTGTCACAAACTCGACTTAGCGAGGATTAAGATAAGTTAAATTGTGAAAGATTTCCTTGAGTTTTGTTATGCGCTGATAGTGGTTTCACACTTAACTCGCTTTACGAGTTATAGTCGTTTATGTTTGATTATTATGTTTGTGTTTGATGACTCACAGTTGTGAGTCCCATGATGTTATGAGTTTCGCACATGACTCAAGTTAAGAGTCATGGGTTTCACTCAGGTGACGCGAATTGCGCACCTGATCTTATAGTTTGATTGCGTTTGATTAAGTACGACTCATAGGAGTCAGGTGATGTATTTCGCATGACTCGCACTTGCGAGTCAGAGGATAAGTATGACTCATAGTTATGAGTCACCAGGGTTAGGGTTTCTCAAGGGAGGACTATATAAGGAGGAGGACCTAGCTAGTTAGTTAGTTCCTCACGCGTTGTTCTAAGGACTTTCCTACATACAAGAATATATCTTTATACCTTTATGTTACGCTAGGCAGATTGAAGAATGTCTAAACACCTATCACTTCACTAAGTGACGCAGATACTATTACCTTCCTCATCGGCGTTACCTGGTTGCAGTCATGGGACTTAACGACATCGGTAACGTAGGCATCGGCCTGAGAACGACGAACGAAGTGTTAACGGTCGTCACCTATTGGATCACGAGTACCATGGGAATAATCGAGTACCATGGGTAGGATCGTTCCAACTTTATACCTTTGGCTACAGAGATCCCTATCAAGGATCTGGCTCTGATATTCCTGAAGGAAATTTGGCGGCTCCATGGGCTCCCAGAATCTATTATCTCCGACCGAGATAGCCGATGCACATCCAAGTTTTGGATAAGCCTGATGCAACAGTTGCAATTGAAACTACAGTTATCGACCGCTTTCCACCGTGAGACCAATGGACAAACTGAGCGGGTGAACCAGGCCTTAGAGCAATACCTACGAAGGTATTGTTCTTATCAGCAGGATGATTGGGCATCACTACTACCTTTGGCGGAATATGCATACAATACATCAACCTCTGAGTCAACTAGCTTATCTCTGTTTCAGATCAACTGCGGTTTCAACCCACGGACCAACTGGTCGGGTACTATCTCAGAGCAACAAGGTGGTCACCCCAGTAGCCAGCGATTGGTAAGGAATTGGGAAGGTGTCTGCCAAGAAGTCCAAGATACACTTAAGCGAGCTCAAGATAGACAAAGGAAGTGGCATGACCAGAAACGGTTGGCATTGCCTGAATACGTTATGATGGAAGATGTCACAAATAGCAGGGCAAGGAAGGCTGATGGCGTGATACTAAATTGAAAGAAGATCCGCAGCAAGCGACCTATGGAGAAGTTGGACCACTGAATGTTTGGACCCTTTGTGGTCAAGCAAACGGTTGGAAAGGGAGCTTATGAACTCCCATTGCGTGCCCGTTGGTCAATCCATCTCGTATTGAAGGGCGGACTCTTGGAACCCTATCGTGAGGACCCAAGTGGTAGAAGGACTAAGGAAGTCCCGGTCCCGGAGATAGTAGACAATGAGGCCAGTTATGTGATTGAGGCAGTCATAGATAGTCGATGGTACGGTAATATGAAAGCGAAGTTTCCTAATCACTTTGTTCAGCACCTAGTTTGATGGGAAGGCTATGGCACAAAGGAGAACTCTTGGGAGCCATAGGAGATGCTAGAAGACACTGGCTTACAGGCCATGAAGGATTTCCACCATCAGTATCCCCACAAACCCAGAGACCATAGGTTTGAGGGCGAACCGAACCGGGAAAATAAAAGACGTCGTTAGCAGACCGGGTCTGTCCTTAGAGAAGACGAGAGTGATGTAATGACCCTACGATATAGAGCGATGGTAACCTACGTCTACGCCTATACATAAGACCAAGAGGTCAGATGGTAGATGAGGAGGATATGCAGGCGTATGACTGCGAGATATCTGATGGTCCCAAGATCTCTAAGAACAGAAGGTACTTAAGGAATAGGTGTACCTAAGTATTGGTAATAACATGAAAATGTCCCCTCTGGCCTATGAATAGGTCAAAAGGCGGGGTGAGTTTACCCTCCCTGAGGAAGTCACGTTACCCTACCATGGAGACTTATTGATTGTCACCATGGACATACTTACCCAACCTTAGGAACACTATTATCCTACCTTCCGTCGGAAATGTTGTCGGAGGAATTCCGGGAAATGTTAGGACTGGTTGTTACGCAATGACGATCGATGGGCACTTGATTGCACTTTGATCGGACGACTACGGACGGAGCTATAGTGCTCCGAACAAGATGTAACTTGGTAGAATTATTCCTAACAGGTACCTGCGGCCCCAGGGTTCACCCCGGCCGTCATGGGCCAAAATAGGTTGAGTGGCCGTTATGCTAGTTAAATGGAATCTATGAAGACATGTCCATAACATGGTGAACATCGTCGCCATCCGTCCGACCGGAAGCTGTTCGCAGGATATATAAGGGGGCCAAGGCGAGAGGGTCAGGTACCTTCTCTTAAAGGAACAGAGTAAAGGGGACCAAAACTGACGGAGTTAGTGTGAGCTATCCAGAAGGGTCGGCAGAGCAGTACTGGGTAGTACCGGAGACATCTGGGAAGGTTTTACACCAATCAAGCCTACACATGCCCCTTTGCGGTAGGCTCTTTGTGGGTTGTTCGAGGACTCTAATAGCATGATACTTATCACGGTGAGTGGTGTGCCTGGGGTAAGGGACCATGGGTAGCGCCTATGGGTCGCGCCGCCGACACAGCTCTCGGCGGGAGCGTGGTAGACCCCCTCAGTTCGCAATCAAGAAAGTTGGAACTTAGCCGGAAGACAGTTGTTGTCTACGAGTGCTTGCATAGGTCATAGCACATGGGCAGAGAGTCATTTAGTTAGCTTTCCTAAGGGTCTCGTCAGTTAGCCACTGACGAGCCACCAATGCGCAGAGGTTTTCACTCTGGCAGGTGTATTGGTAAACACCTCGCAGCAACCAATGCGCATATAGGAGAATTGTCCTAGAGTGCGCTGACACCTATGGCCCTTCAGGAACATGGTAATGGTGCCGGGGCAACCCTTACGGAGAGGGTCATACTGATGATGGTCAGGGTAACCTGATGGGCGAGTTTTTGGTATAAGTCTGACTACTTAAGGATTATACAAGAACTCTGCTACTCCGACAAAATTAACATCCTCTCGAGAGACTTTAATTGAGATAAGCCTGAGCTTAACGATATTAAGTTTTTCCCATTTACTTTTATTCATTTCACTTTTGCAAGAGCTGTATTCGAGAGACTTGAAGTTTGGTGTGGTCGTATCCTTAGGAGCCATGTACCTGAGGGAGCCCCCATTACAGCAAGTACCTTGGCTTTTGTAACAGCTCACCTTTTTTGAGTTTTGGCCTTTAGAGGGTTTAAGTCTGAGCTATTTCACAATTGGCTCTAGCAGTGAAAAGCGGGCATTGATCTGGTTTCTTCCTCTGCAAGCTCGCAAAAAAGAAAGCAAAGACAGCACATCAGTTGAGGTTGAGCATATAGATTTACCAAAGGCCAAAAGGGCGCGCTTGTAGGAATAGAATACAATAGTAGCACCTCCAGGTGCACACTGACGCATGGCGTCATGTAGGTTAGGGGTTGCATTTACAGCCATGTTGCGGCCTTCATCTGCCAGTATGGTACTGGTGGTCGAGTAGAGGACCAGTTAGTTCATCTTGCGGCTTAAAGGCTTAATTTAGTGTCATCACGATAAGGGTCAATTTGGCAGGTCTACCATCACTTCATTTAGAGGAATTTGGATGAATTTGCCTAAGGTTTATGTTAATAGACCAAACTGTCTGACGTAGCTGGACTACCTATTGAGGCCTGCGTATACTCTGCATGTATACAGTAATCCTAAATAGGAAAGACCAATTACGGGGGTGACAAGAACGGGAACAGAAGTTGGCGTTATAAGAAGGCCTTCTTCCACCTCAGGCTTTTTCCCTGGTTTCCTCTCACCTCCACACCAGGCTCAAGCTTCCTTATTCACCCCTCGACATCCCACCCTCTGCTGTCCTACCTCACGTCTACCATCGGAAACCTATCCCCCGCACATCAAGGTTGTTTTTTGCGTTTTCGGCCCCCCACGCCCAGCGTCAATTGTCCAGCTTTGTTTTCTTGTTTGCTCTAAATATACAAATATCTCCGGTGTCTCCTCCCATGGCATTCGAAAAGGCTAGCCCGAACTGCGCAAACAGGCATTAGGCAGGAAAAGTAAGTATTTTCCATCAAACTAGCTATATCTGTAACGATCCTACCCGTGGTACTGGATTATTCCCATGGTACTCGTGATTCAATAGGTGACGACTATCGATACTTCGTTCATCGCTCTTAGGCCGATGCCTACGTTACCGATGTCGTAGTCCACTGACTACTACCAGGTAACGCCGATGAGGAAGATACCAATATCTTGTTCGTTTATCGAGTTGGTAGGTAGTTAGACATTCTTCAATCTGCCTAGCGTAACATAAAGGTATAAAGATATATTCTTGTATGTAGGAAAGTCCTTAGAACAACACGTGAGGAACTAACTAACTAGCTAGGTCCTCCTCCTTATATAGTCTTCCCTTGAGAACCCCTAACCCTGGTGACTCATAACTATGAGTCCCGCCTAACCTCTGACTCACAACTGTGAGTCATGTGAAATACATCATCTGACTCCTATGAGTCGTACCTAAATCAAACGCAATCAAACTATATTATCAGGTGCGCAACTCGCGTCACCTGAGTGAAACCCATGACTCATAACTTGAGTCATGTGCGAAACTCATAACATCGTGTGACTCACAACTGTGAGTCGTCGAGCGCAAACATAATAATCACAACATAAACAACCATGACTCTTAAGCGAGTTAAGTATGAAACAACTATAAGGGCATAACAAAAACTTAAGGGAATCTTTAACAATTTAACTTATCTTTAATCCTCGCTAAGTCGAGTTTGTGACAATATCCGACAAATATTGACCTCTCTATGTTCGTGAGACGTCCAGGGAGTCAACCAGAATACACCGGAGGATTTGCCAAATGCAGAAAAGCTCTCCCCCAGGCTGCTGCCATCGCCGGTGCAAGTCGTACGGGACCCCACGAAAAACCTGAATTTGAACTGGACGTTGAAGATTGCATCTAAGCAAAAGAACTCCGATCCACATACTGGGAGACTAGAAACTAATAGGCCTTACCGTGAAGCACCCTGGTCCCCGCTATTTGTGCTGCCATGCCGCTGCTGGGTAATCAAGATGCCTGGCCCCAAGGGGCCGCATCAGGCCTTCTCAAGCCCGAAGGGCACTGGGCCGCGCTGAGACAACAGGATGGCAGCGAACCTCTCCTGTGTCCGGTCCGCTGTGTGTCCACCCCCTCGCGCCCCCCAGCGTCAATTGGCCAGGTTTTCTTTTCTTTAATCCCAACATGCAAACTTCTCCCATGTCCCCTCCCCCAGCATTCGAAAATCCCGGCCAGTACTGCGCAAACCGCCATCAGGCGGGAAAAGTAAGTATCTTCCATCAAACTAGGTATAGCCGATGAATATTGATCTCTTTATGTTAGTCAGATGTCCGGCAAGTCAACCAGAACAAGCCAGGGAATCAGTCACAGGGCCTAGGGCTCGCTATTCACCCGGCTGTTTGCACTATCGTGCTGCCGCTGTGTAATCGAGATGCCTAGCCTAAGGGGTAGCATCAGGCCTTCTTTGTAACTACCCTACATTTGAGAGCTATGGCAACCTACGTCTATGCCCATACATAGGAGCAAGAGGTCAGATAGTAGACGAGGCGGGTATGCAGGTACATATCCCAGAGATATGTGATGGTCCGGAAATCTCTAAGAACAGCAGGTAGTTAAGGAATAGCTGTACCTAAGTAGTACGAATAACTTGACACATCAGCAAAAGAAAACTCTATGTCTGATATGTGGGCGGCGCGTCAGGACGCCGAGTTTTATTTTTTTGCGTCCCCTGCATCCTGTGCGTCCAGATTGTGGTTATAACGCCCTATTGCGTCCGCTGCGTCTGGGCTTCCAGCCCCCATGCTCCCCTACGTCCTGTGCGTCCAAACTTCTAGCCAGCACGCCCCATACGTCCTCTGCCTCCCGTCACCACTCCCTTGGCAGGGGCACCTCCGGTACCCTCTGGCCCCTCGGTCGAATGTCTGGATCATGTCCGTACGCTGCTACTGCAAAACTGTTGCTCTGATCACATCACTCGCGGCCTTGCATCTGCCTCACTACCTGATGCTCAGCCCCGCACTCCCCGTCAGGATTCCCGCCTGGCGCCCCCCTCTGTCACCGCGACATCCGGACCACGTCCTACCGCAGCCAACCCTCCTTTCAAAGGCCTGCGATGAGCTCCTCGTGTCACCCCCTCCTGACGCTCCACTCCTAGCTTCTTTCTCCAGATTCCCTCAGGGTGTCGCGCGACAATCGTACAATCCGTCCAGTTCCTCCTGCCTGCTCTCGCCCCTTCGGGATACCATCAGACTTGAAACGCAACACTCGGTATACTCCCGATTATGCGTCCCTGTGTTGTCTGCTGGTGGCGAGCTGTGTCCTTGCCTCCCTACATTGCGGCGAAGTTCATACCAGTTGATAGACAGCGGAGCCTGCTTCACGTCCTCTATCCACGATATCGACGACCCCTCACGGGCAAGTATGTCATGGTTTCCTCACAGCAGCTTTGCAGATCCTCCGGCGGACACTTGATTTCTTGCACTTTGTCTTAATCATATTATATTATTTCTACGTACAGCTTGCTATCAAGAGACCCGTATCATTCTATGCCCATATTGCCAGTTTGTCGTAGGAGCATTCGCGTCTGGTGTTAGAAGTTCTGAGTGTCGCATAATCAATGCATCTGCATGACGTTGGTCAATATATTTTATTAAAGGTCCTTAAATCAATGCGACTGTTGACCAGCCATCCCCCGTCTGCCTCCGGAATCAGGTAGGCTTGCCCAAGTATGGTGCCTATGGCCACCATGCTAAACCTTCTCGCATCGGGTGGAAGCGGAACAGTGACAAGATCGTGTAATTCTGACAGACGCCCAGTGTTAACCGCACTCAATATCTGAACACAAGTGAGCTGATGTATTGTCTTCTGGCACCTACAATATCGCATTTTGAAGAGTGCCATGAGCTTTTGCGGAAGATGACCACGGAGCACACCCTACATTTGCTCCCCGCCTGCCTACACCCAAACCCAATCATTCCGACTAGCCTGGTTTCAAAAAAGCCCCGATCCCGTAGATCATGCTCGGTGGATGTCGTAAATATCGGTTTCCTGAAAGGCGGGAACTGGGAGTTCGAGTGGCCTCAGTAGTTCCATGGGAAGGAGCCGAAGTATAGTAGGATCGTCCGGGAGGCGACGCTCTATGGGCAGCGTCTAGTGGCTATATCAGATCAATTCAGCAGTCATGTTTTCGCTGATGATACTCAGGGTATTGCAAAATTCGACCACACATGGTACACCACCACGGTGCCCTATCAGGACTTGAAGACGGGACTCAGTCCCCAGTGTACGTCCAGTACCCGTTTTGTTCAAAAGGTCGACAATGTCTGCAGGAATATGAGCTGCTTGGCATCTTAGTGAATCTAGGTTCAAAAGCCTCATTTGGATCCTGTGTTGTCGGCTACAGCTGCTCAGGATCTGCCTGGAGGCGTCGTTTTTGTTCGATCGTCGCCATCCGTCCTTAATCTGATCCTTATGTGCCAGCTCCCCTAACTCAGTGGAATACATGGGAATATTTCCAAACTGGTATATGTGATCATGGAAGTGAGATAACAGATGCATCTTGATGAAGTCAAAATAACATTTTGACTTAATCAATTACATTGGTTGGTCGTCCTCCTGCCCGCGATGCTGCTCGCGTATTTTCTGTACCTTCACCCTGGGGTGAGATTCATTCAACTGCACTTGCTGATGCCGTATCCCCCGGACCTGATCCTTAAGTTCGGCTCGTATCTGTTTTGACAATCGAAATTCCAAGAAGATGTCCTTCGTGGCGTGAAAGCTGTTGAGATATTGTTCCATATAACCTATAGTCTCTGCTGTAGGACTTTTGTATTGCGCCATCAAACTGAAATCGAGTAATGACCCGATGCAACCAAGCGCACGTTTGAAAGGTAGCTGTTGCACACCATCCAGCAGTCTCAACGCTACAGCTAAAACTGCTAAAAGCCATTGCTTCAAATTCCTCATCTCTTTCCCTTGCCACTGTGTAACCTCACGGTAAGCTTTTTTGGGAACAAAGAATACGGGGTACAGTGGCAAAGACTTCCAAGCATTATCAAATGCTTGTAGTCGCCCATGATTCTTGAGAAATCCGTGAATGTAATCCATCATGTGCTCAAACAGTCCCTGGCAAATTGTATGAAGGAGATCGGGCTGGTGCAAGTCTGGCACAGACACCCATCGGAGCCCATGGAAGACGTTCCGCCCGGTCTTCACACCCAGAGGGTCGAGTGTGGGATGGGTCATGTCTGAATCTGACATCTCTGACTCGTCGCGAAGTTGCTGCTCAAGTTCCTTGTATGTCGCATAATCTCGGGCCTGATATGCTGTGTTCGCATTGGTACCTAGCTGGTGTGGATGAACCTCACAATCAGGACACGCGTTGGATTTTATTCCATGAAGGGCGACATTTTCCATATGGTCCGCAATCCACGGGGCCAATATCAGGAAGCGCCTCCGGACGTTCCCATCCGCACAGTCAATTGGGATCCCATCACGCGTCGCATCTTTCAACAGCTCAAATAAGAGTTCGAATGTGCCTTTGAGGGTGTCAGCATCGATTTCTCTCTTGGATCTGTTTGCTGAAGTCGACTGGGGCAACTTAGGAGGGACTGGTAGGAGGGCAAAAAGGAGGATAGCCATCGATCCGGGCCTGTTACGCCTAGTCGACGCAAGATTTCCTATCGTAACGTACACCGGCCAGGCCTTCTTGTCACCGGAGAAGTTGGTGAGATGGGTCTGATTGGACGTCCCGATAATTGGAACAACCGTGGCGCCATGTGGAAGGCTTTCCTGTCCTAGGTTAGCTAGATCTTTAGTCAAAAGGTGATAAGAAATTGGTATAGTACTTGAACTTCCTACCGCGAGTCTGCGGTATGCATTTCAGCATACACTCTGTGTCCATTGTGATGGCAATCATATTGCGGTGCGTAAATAAGATCTTCTCTATAGGTCATCTGACGAAGAAGATATCGGACACAATCCAGAAGGTTACGCTGACAGAAAGGTCACGTTCTCATGGCATCATCTACTTTCCCTTCATAGCATCGCAGATACTGCCCATATGGATCCAGTATACGGAGGTGGTTCTCGAGTGTATGCATTCAACGGTAGCCGATGGATGCCGAATTACGAAGGTGAGTTGAAAAGAACTCATTGATATGCAACTAGGAAACCTTCCTGTGAACCAACCAAGATGCAAGTTTGAAATCGTGCGCGCATGCAAATGGAGCCCATGGGTGCTCCCTAGATTGTGGTTGTCTCATCCAAATCCCTTCACCTCTCCAATAGATTCCACACTGCCAGGAAAAATAGCTAGTTGGCTGGGCCCTGAGGATGCGACGAATACACTACGTGATTCCATACAGGACTCCTCTGTAACCTCCGGATTCAACGACTCAGAGAAGTAATCCATGGGATCACCCTCCGACTCATAGTTGGAATCCTTCTGATCCATTTGGTAGAAAGCGTCATGGCGGCGTAATGGGTCAGATTCACTCTGGTTAAAAGGACCGTCTGACGTGGTCGGCCATGTAGTCGACGCGTGAAGAATGGGTAGATTGGCATGGGCGCTGCGCAGGTAATTCTGGTAAGGGCATGCGCAGGGGTATTTGCGGTGACAATAAGAACATTTGATAGGCGTTACGGGAGCAAGTCCTGTTGAATTTTTGAAGTGCAACGCAAGTATTCAGACATGAGCAGAATGCTCAACTTTTGTTGGGTGGTTCAGGGGAGCTAGCTCCCGGCGTCGCCCAAAGGGAGCTATAGTCGAAGCGGTTTAGCGCATGTCCTGCGTATCTCACTAGCACATGGGTTCGAGTTTGTTTTTATGTATCCAGTTCTATTAGTACTAATAATTTGTTTCCAATTTTGAAGAGTCGCTGGACATACTAAGTTTATAATCTTGAAAGAGAGGATGGCTGTGACGTCGGTATTGTGCGAAGTTTCCATTGCTGTATTGATCATATTGAAAATTGTTCCTGATGACTAGGATGTTAGGAACCCCGATGTATAAATGGAGGATCAAGACCGCAGGAGTGTCGTACCAGAAAGACTTTCCACAAGATACACTATCCACAACGGCCATTCTATCCATACCCGGAAAGGTTCGGACAAAGACGAAATGGCTCAAAACAATGACGTACAATAGGTCTCTGTGGTGAATGTGGCTAAGGGAAAGAAAGCGCCAGCCGGACCTACACAGGCCTACCAGCTTCCTGCTATAGTTCTCGCTGGTGCAATCTCAGCTCAGCACTCTGGGAATGGCCAAATCTCGAAATACAAGGCATCCCTTAACTGCACGCCCGATCTGAATGGTAGAATGCCGTACTGCGGGTGGCGGAAAACCGTCAAAGATCAGATGTCAGCCAGGCACTTTGCGAATATTCTTACTTTGCCGAATGCTGATTTTCAAAACATCTTTGACGGGTTGAGGAGGCTGCGCCCAGCCTGCGAATGCCTTGTAACCGCACAGGCGAATAATGACATACCTAGTCTTCGGGAGATCGATGAGGCCATTATTCAACTTGTTAGGGACTTAGGAAAGAAGTTCACAACTACTCTTCTGGGCAAAGGTTGGGGTCCGGAGCCTCCAGCTGCCCCGGTAATTGTTCTAGGGCATATCATTGTTGATGCAATCTTGCTGCCTCCCTGGGCCCCTGCGTATTAGGATTCTGCGTTGCCTGCGCTCCATGCTGATCCAGCTCCCCAGGGGGGGGGTGAATGCACCTCGGGTTTCGGCGCCCAAAGGACGCCCAGATGAGGACAATGCCCGGAATCCGAGCCAGGCTCGTGATGATGGGCAGGCCACTGACCCCGGTAGCAATAATGGTGAGAATCAGGGTCTAGCGGACAATGATCACGACCCCCATGGAGTAGACACTCATGCCGGAATGGGTCAGAATCTCCCTCCTGCAGCCGTGGATGGTCTGAATGAGGGCCCAGCCGCCAACGATGGCCAGGACCAAAGAGAGGCTGCCGAGAGTCGTCTGAATCCCCACCCGGGAGAAGAGGATTCTGTGAATGCACCCCAGGCTCAGGTGTTGGACAGGTCCAACCAGCACATCCTGCCAACGCAGTTTCATCTTACAACTTGCAAATAGGTTAGTTCATTTCTAAAGATTCATGTATATTGTGGTTTGCACTTACTGACTGCGAAAATATGGACTGGAGCGTGCTGCTTGAGCGGGCTCGTGTGGTCTGCATTGTTTGAGTCCGGCCGTCAAGACGTGGTCGGGGTATGCATGGGAACGAAAGGCGGGAAGCGCAAGCCGCTCCAAACTACCTCTCTCTGTTCTCGCGTCCTCCCCACATCTATAGAACCAAATTTGGTGACTGAGATTCCTATGATATCCAAGGATTGTGCACGATGATTATGTGATTGGTGACTCAGCGACGGTTTTGCTACATCCTTGGCACAAGTAGTGCAGGGTGCAGGAAGCTCGGAGCCTTTCCGAAGGAACCGCTATCTTCACTAGACGTTGACTTCATCAACAATGATGAAAGGGTGTGTACCTGTCTGCTATCAAATCCAGTTCTGGAGGACGCTCTCGATCTATTAGTATATTGTTAATGTGACACAGGTGACACGAGATCCCCAACACCACCATTGAGGGGGGATAGTTACCTTTCCGAAAACGCGGCCTTCAACTGCGGCAGGGACGGAGGGGCACACATTGGTCCGATGCATTTCAGGAACCCCCGAAGGGATGCCGGAGCGGAAGAACATCGCGGTAATGACCCAGTCAAGGTGCGCAATCAGGAAATCTCACCGTGAGTCTGGCAGTTGGGATTTAGTCCAGAGGTTGAGAGATCAGGCTATGAGCACAGCAGTGAAACCGTGCAAAATGCGGACCCAGATTCCGAATCAAACTCGCAAGATCTTGCACAACCCGTCAATAAACGTCTGCCGTTGCACCTCAAAAGATGGAGTCTCGTGAAGAGAGAATTATCGCCGGGTTTTCTGCCTCCTCCGCTAACTGACAAAAAGAAACCGAAACGGGGCGCTTCGGTTGGCGTGGAGAACCTGGAGTTGCCGAAGACGAACAAGCTCTGCTTGTGGTAATAGGGTGCAATGGTGGTAACTCCAGGTGCACACTGACTAATGGGGTCGCATGGGTTAGGGTTTGAACTCATCGTGACATCACGGCCCACATCTACGAGTACGAGTACTGGAGGAGACGAGGTCTTAGCTCATGTTGCGGCTTAAAAGGTTAATTTACTGTCTTCACTATGATATGGGTCAATTTAGCTAGTCTACCATCATTTGATTTAGAGGAATTTGCATGAATTTAGATACAGTGTATGTTAAGAGAAAAAACTGTCTGAGGTAGGTGGAGGTCTTAGTGAGGCCTGCATATAGACTCACGCGTATGCTTTGACTTACGGCAGTGATGACGACGGGGAGAGACGGTGGAGTTACAAGAACATCCTCTTCCACCCCAGGCTTCTTCCCTCGTTTCCTCTCCCCTCCACACCACGCTCAAGCTTCCTTATTCGCCTATCGACACACCACGCTCTGCTGTCCTACCTAACCTCCCCCATCCAGAACATATCCCCCACACATCAAGCTTGTTTTTTCCTTTTTCGGCCCCTCGCGCCACATGTCAATTGGCCAGCTTTCTTTTCTTCTTTGCTCCAGGCGTACAAACCTCCCCGGTGTCCCCTCCCCTGGTATTCGAGAATGCCACCCAAAACTGCGCAAACTGCCCTTGGGCACGGGAAGTATGTATCTCCTATCAAACTAGTTACCTGCGACCAATATTGATCTCGCTATGTTTGTCAGACGTCCAGTGACGCAACTAGAATATGCGGAGAGATGAGCCAAACGGGGAAAGGCTCTCCCCCGGGCTGCTGCCCTCACTGGTGCGAGTCATGCGGGACGCCACAAAAAGCCAGAATTCGAACCACACGTTGAAGATTCAAAGTCAGTGAAAGAGCTCCAATCCAGGTACTGGGAGACTAGAAACTCACATGTCTTAACTAGGGGACGCTATGGGGACATTTCGTACGCAAAAGGTTGGGGTGGCTTCCCCCACCCCCGCCGCCTGACTAAGCTGTATAAGTCCTGGTGGGAGCATATAAAGGGCTACGGCACGACTCGGGGTTGGGACCCGACGAGCCTGAGCGAGGCCCAGGTGGACTCGGTGACTTCTTTAGCCGGCTCGGTTCCCCCCTGGCCACCTGCATCAAGGAAATTGAAGCCAGGTACCGCCCCAACGGCGTTGCGGAACTGGTTCGTCAGATGAAGGTCTTGGTCAAAGACATGGCCCAGAAACTTGAGACGACAAATGAGTGTCGCAACGCGGGAGATGATGGTGGTGCCGACGTCATCGCGCGTAGGAGTAAGTACTATACGCTATGTGTCTTGAACTATCATAGTACTAACAAATATTCTTGGTGGGCAACCCTGACTGGTCCTCTCCTTGCTGCCCACGGGTGGTATGGATCCACATCATTCTCCGAACAGGTTCTTCCCCTGGCGCGCATCCGTTCTTGGACCTCTCGTGGGACTCTCCTGACGGCGATCAGGGAGTCGCATGGGGGGTCCTAGAATCTCCGGGCATAATGGAAGTGCTCTGGATGATCAAGGCGCAACATGTGGAGAAGGAGGTTGGGTACACCAGGTACCTGATCGGTGCGACAGGTCAGGGTGCCTGGTCTGTGCGTCTGGAACCCCGAAAGCCCTCTCTCTCTCTCTGATCTCATCTTCTTACATGGAGATGAGAACCTCCGTGTTTGGCTCCTTGCGAACCAGCAGGACAGCAAAGAACCCCTTGATCTCATGGTCCTGGACTGACGTCAGGGGGAGGGAGAGGAGGAGCGCGACCAGACGCCTGAGCCAGCTGGTGGCAGATATCCCATTTTTGACTGAAATGTCTGAAATCGCTATCCGCTGGCTCCAGGTACCTGGGGGGCCATGAAAGAGGAGGAGGCCGATAGCGAAGATGAGAGGCCGGAGAACGAGGACGAGGAGCAGGATACGACGCTACCCGGCATAAGAGAGGCGGTCGTTGTCTTTGACCGGACTGTGGTATGATTTCAAAGTTGACGTACTTGTAGATATGAACCTTATGGCTAATTACAAACACAGCATGAAGAAAGCCGTGCTAGTCAATGTCCAACCGCAGCACCCTCCAGGAGCCAGTTTTCCCCCTCATCAGGTGCGCGGCCGGGCACCCTGTCTGAAGCGATAAATTCCGCCACTAAACAAAGATGCCGCTCTCCCCCGCGAACCTGCATCCCGGCACCATCGCCCCACTCCAACGACAGGACCAACCCCTCCCGCACCAGAACCTGTATCCTGGCACCGTCATGTCTCCCCAGTACGAGAACCTCTACCTCCGCCACTGCAACCCGTGTCCCGGGGCGGTCGCCCCCCCCAGCCGCGAGAACAAACCCCTCCGCCCCCAGAACCTGTGTCCCAGCACCGTGATGTCTCCCCAGTACGAGAACCAATACCTCCACCACTGGAACCTGTGTCCGGGGGCCATTGCCCCCGCTGGCCACGAGAACAAACCCCTCCCCCCCCAGAACCTGTGTCCCGCCAGCATTGCATCTCCCAGCGCCAAGAACCAACCACTGCCCCTCCGGAACCTCTGTCCCAGGGCCGTCGCCCCCCCACGCCACGAGAACCAACCCCTACCCGCCCAGAACCTGTGTTCCGTCAGAATCGCCTCTCCTCGTGCTGAGAACGAACCCCGGCCCCCCCCGAACCAACGCAGCTGGAGGAGATGAAGGCTGTCGAGGACATGCTAAAAGAGAACCCATGGATGTCAGAGTTCAGGCTGGGCCCCAGATCAGCTCCCAACTCTCGGAGTTCACGCCCTAGCCAGGTCAGATCTGCATGGCCCAGTGGTCCTG
>LN891026.1:401630-425704 GCA_900010015.1 Tuber aestivum | reverse complement strand
GCGCCCGACACTTTTGTCTGACTCCTCCAGCCCCTCCAGCTCCTGAAACCCTCGGCCTGTCTCCTACTTCCCCCCAAGGCCGATCGAAGCATCGGCTACCAACCCCCCCCCCATGACCCCCGATACGCCTAGGACTGCTTCGTGTCCTGGCTCCTGAGCTGCCCCAAATTCTTGTAGGAAAAGCCAAGAGAGTGGCACCAGCGCAGGGAACGCACATGGTCCGCAAAACGCCATCCCGCCTGGTCCCGCTGGGCAGCATCGGCCCTTCTTAAGCCCGACGCCCCCTCCGCCTCGCCACTCAGCACGTCACACTACCGCCGAATAATCATTACCTCATGCCAGGGTTTTTTCCTTCCTTTGCTATTTTTTCGCCACCTTTCATTTTCTTCTAGTTTTGTCCTTGTTTTCACTCCGCTGCTTGGGTTCGTTTTTCGTCTTTGTGGTTTTCTCTCTCTCTCTCTTGGGTGTCTAGTTATTTGGATCCTTTTGCAAGGCTTTCTCTTACCCCTTTGGGCGTCTTGATCCCCTCTTATCTTTTCCTGGGGTTTCTCATGCGCGCTTTACCCTCCTGTTACCTCTTTTATTCTTCTTAGGTTTTTCTATCTTGCTTGGGTGCTATACCCTGCATTTCTTCCTTCCCCGCTACTTGGGCGTCTTGTATTCTCAGACTTTCCTTCTCCGGTTGTCCCTCATCCTCTGGTTGTCTGTCACTTGGCGTTTGGAACCCCTGTTGCTTCAACATCGTTTACTCTACCACCTTTTTGTTGCATGATTAGGCGTGCTCGACTGACTTGTATTCTTAGAAATTTCTTCTCCCACGGTGGGCTGCCTGGGTTTTCAATCCCCTTGCTTCACTATCTCAATATCTGGTATTCTCGAAGTTAGTGCAAACAACGCGCCCACTGGGTAACCCCTGCCTTCCTAATCCCACTTAGGCGTAGTCTATATCTAGCGGGAAGTTATACCGCTAAACACTACCCGTAATAGCTAGATTTGGAGGTCACTCTCCTCTGCCGTGTCCTTAATTTCCACTTTTGTTTACGCCTGAGGTCACGTCCTATGACAGCCGAAGGCTAAAGGGAATGATTATAGGCATAGCACAGATCATTCAGATGTCGCCTTTTTTGTAGTCAAAGCAGTGAGATCAATCCCAAGTGATGCTAGATGATCCACTGACGTGCCGAAAAGACCACACTCAACTGCGGCCAGGATGGCGATGCACATATAGCTATTCATCCATTTGAGGTTTTATTCTTGCTCTTCCTAACCACCGGTAAACGGACGTTCCAAACCCCCAGCTCTTGTTACCAAAGGAACACAAGCACTGGTTACTGTAAACTCTTGTGTGGTTTCCAAGATTCCAATTCTCGCCATCTACTAGTAAGATGTAAGTTGGGCTTTGTATCAGCTCACTTGTTTTGAGTTTTAGCCTTTGGAGGTGTTAAATCTGAGCTATTTCACAATTGGCTATAGCAGTGAAACACGGGCATTGATCAGGTTTCCTCCTCCCCAAGCTGGCAAAATGGAAAGAAAAGACAGCGCAGCAGTTGAGGTTGAGAACCTAGATTTACCAAAGGCGAAAAGGGTCTGCTTGTAGTGATAGGATACAATGATGGCAACTCCAGGCGCACACTGACGCATGGTATCACGTAGGTTAGGGTTTGTATTCACTGTGACGTCGCAGCCCGCATCTACGAGTATGGCACTCGTGCTCGAGTAGAGGATGAGTTAGTTGATGCTGCATCTTAAAAGGTTAATTTAGTGTCATCACGATAAGGGTCGATTTGGCAGGTCTACCATCGCTTGTAATGGACAAGGTCTGAGGGTCGGGTAGCCCAAGGCACACAAAGGGCTGGACAGGCGGGAGTTCGGGGGGGAGGACGAGGGACAGGCGCACAACCTAACCGAGTTGCACGAGGAGTGGGGTTCAGGGGTTCTGGGTTAGGGTTCAGGGGTTCAGGAGGATGCGAGGTAGAGAAGAGGTGTAATTCCCAGGTACAGGTATCCAAAGGAGATTACCAGATTGCGTAAAGAACATAAAATATAAGGGGGCACACCCCCTTATATAAATAGGAAATCCTCCCTGATCACTAATACAAAAGAAAGTCCTTGGCATCGCGCGCAGCCGTGATCCTTCCTTCCGGTTCTGCCAGTTTCCGTCGCGCGACAACCAAACCCAATCATACACAAAGGAAATCCTACTAAGCAACCAAAGAAACCATAATCCTGCATATGCAACGAAAAATCTAATGTTCCTTCCTTTCACCAGGCCTGGTGGCCGTGACATCGGTTCATTTAGAGAAATTTGCATGACTTTCCATAAAGTCTATGTTAAGAGAAAAAACAGTCTGATGTAGGTGGACGTCTTAGTGAGACCTGCGTATATGAGTACTCTGCGCTTACGGAGGAACCGTAAATAGGAAAGATCGATTATGGGGGTGACGACGACGGGAAGAGACCGTAGAGTTATAAGAAGCCCCTCTTCCACCCCTGGCTTCTTCCCTCATTTCCTCTTGCCTGCACACAACGCTCAAGCTTCCTTATTCGCGCGTCGACATACCTCCCTGTGCATCCTACCGAACCTCCCCCATCCAGAATGTATCCCCCACACATCAAGGTTGTTTTTTTTCGTTTTCGGCCCGGGGCGCCCTGTATCAATTGTGCAGCTTTTTTTTCTTCTTTGCTCCAGGCGTACAAACCCCCCCCGGTGTCCCCTCCCCTGGCATTCGAGAATGCCACCCAAAACTGCACAAACTGCCATTGGGCGCGGGAAGTATGTATCTCCTATCAAACTAGTTATATCCGACCAATATTGATCTCTCTATGTTTGTTAGACCTCCAGCGAGTCAACCAGAATATGCCGAGGGATCAGCCAAACAGGAAAGAGCTCTCGGCCAGGCTGCTGTCGTCGCCGGTGTGAGTTGTAAGGGACTCCACTAAAAGCCAGAATTCCAACCAGACATTGAAGATTCCAAGTAAGCAAAAGAACCCCGATCCACATACTGGGAGACTAGAAACTCACACGCCTTAGCCTGAAGCACCCTAGACCCCGCTGTTTGCCCCGCCGCTTGCACCCTCGTGCCACCGCTGGGTAGTCATGATGCCTAGCCCAAGGGCCACCATCGGGCCTTCTCAAGCCCAAAGTACCCTGGGCCCTGCTGGTTGCTCTGGCTTTAGCCCCGTCGTACTGCTGCCGGTCAATCAATATTCCTGGCTCCAAGGGGCATCACCGGGCCTTCTCAAGCTTAAAGTGCCTTGGGCCCTGTTGTTAGCCCCTCTGTTCCCCCCGTCGTTTGCCCCGTCGTGTTGCCACCTGGCCCCAAGGGGCAGCATCGGGCGTTATCAAGCCCGAAGGGCCCTGGGCCCCGCTGCGACACCGGGACAGCCGGGAACATCTCCTGTGTCTGGTCCGCTCTGTGTCCGCCCCCTCGCATCCCCCGGCGTCAATTGTCCAAATCTTTTTTTCTTTGCTCCAAACATGCAAACTTCTCCCGTGTCCCCTCCCCCGGCTTTCTAAAATGCTAGCCAGAACTGCGCAAACCGTCATTAGGTGGGAAAAGTAGGTATCTTCCATCAAACTAGTACATGCGACGAATATTAACCTCTCGATGTTTGTCAGTCGTCCGGCGAGTCAACCAGAACATCCAGGGGAATCAGTCAAGCGCCCTGGGCCCCGCTGTTTGCCCCGATGTTTGCACCGTTGTGGCGCCGCTGGGTAATCGAGATGCCTAGCCCAAGGGGCAGCATCAAGCCTTCTCAAGCCCGAAGCCCCCTGGGCCCCACCATTCGCCCCGCGGTCCGCCCCGTCGTAGTGCCCCCTGATAATCAATGTCCTTGGCCCCAAGGGACAGCATTGAGCCAGCTGGCGCCTGGAGCGCCGCGGGTCTCACTGCTCGGTACAACGCACTGCCGCCGGATGATCAGTATTTCGAGGGGTGCTTTATTTCTTTTTTCCCCAAGTTTTCACTCCTAGATGCCCTTTGTCTTTGTTCTTTCTTTTGCCAGGGTTCTGGTCTCCTTCCCTGCCCGGACGACTTGACCGTCTCCGGTTTGCAGGGGTTTCTGTCGCTCTTTCTTTTTTTCTCTTATTTCTTACCCATTTGGGCATCTGGTTTTCCTGTTCTCTTTTCTTGGGTTTTCTTGTACGCGATTTAGTCTGTCGTAGCTTAGTTTCTCTCTCTTAGTTTTTTCTATCTCGCTGGAGCGCTACCTGCTGGATTGCTTCCTTGGCCGCCACTTGGGCATCTTGCTTTTATTAGGCTTACATTCCTCGCTTCTCTGTCGCCTCCTCATTGTCTGTCTGTCGCCTGGCATGGGGAATCCCCCTTACTTCAACCTCTCGTGGCATACCACATTTCTTTGCACGATCAGGCGTAATGGGCGGACTTGTATTCTTAGAATTTTCTTCTCCCAAGCTGGGCCCCCTGGGGTTTCAATCCCCTTCTGTCAATATGTAGTATTCTTCAAGTTAGCCACTGTCCTAGCACACCCTGAACCATGTCTTCACTCGGCGACCCTCGCGTAGCAAGTCCGTACCTGGCTAGGTGTCCTGGGTGAGTCTCGTAAATCTTTCCACGATTGTTGACTACTAACCCTGTATGTCCAACATTCAACTGCGCCGACTCCAGGGAAGACATTCACTTCTGCTAATCCCATTTAGGCACAGACTATATCTAGTACGATGTTATATCGGTAAACCCTACTCGTTATCGCTAGATTTTGGACGCCACTCTCCTCTGCCGTGTCCTTCATTTCCTCTTTTATTTACTCTAGACTTCACGTCCAATGATACTTGAAGACATTGGGGTTTGATCATGGACATTACATTGAACATTGCGAAATCAGCTTTTTCGTATTCGAACCCCGGCGATCAATCCCCAGTGATACTTGATGAATCTGGATGTACCCCTAGCTCTAGCATATAAGACCTGCTACAGCCTAACGAACATAAGAAACCTACACAATTTCCAGATTTGATCATGGATATACTATTTACACTTCTCTAACGTCTGCTTTCTCTCTCTCTTATCTGTGTAACTTTTCCATCATGCCAATAGAGCAACGATCCCGCCTCGACAGTCAACCGACATCCCATGTTGGTAATATGTATAGACGTGAACGCGATGCCGGACCTGGCCCTGTGGAACCTAGGGGAATGGGATCCAAATCTCAACAAAACAATTCGCACAGCTCCCAGAGCGCGCCTACGAATGACCTGGCGTCACGTCCGCCTTCTTCTCCCCCCCAAACAATGAGCTAACTAACGAGACCACCGAAGTGCTCGCATAACAGCACACTGCAGGCAGCTGTGCGTCCCAACCCCGAAACTGAGGTCGAAGACCAAGTGTATGTGGAAGTTGTATATATATCGGAGGCTAGCAGCGATTAGTACCAAATCTCCCCGGGCTCCTCAGAATCAGAATCAGAACCCGATGGTGATGCGCAAGACATTGATCTCAGTGATGGGGGAGCAACGCCACGCCGTCACGGGTCACTGACAGCGAACAGAGAGGATACCAACCGCGGAAAAAGAGTGCGGATTTCGACTACTGCCGGATTACAGCGATCCGGCCCTTCTCTGCCAATTCCCAGTGTCCCTGCCCGCTTCATCCGCAGTAGAGCCTCTACTCCTGGTGTTGCGTCATCAAGATCTGCAAGGAATTCATCGCCACCGGATCGCTCAAGTATGCTGTCCTCGGATATCAGAAGCTCTAGCCTGGTAGATCATCTAGAGGTAGCCCGACGCGAGTTTAACTGGCACGGAAGTAGCAGCTGGAAGAATAATGTTACAGGACTTGAAAGTTCTATATTACAGCTGGCCAGGGATCTGATTCTCCAATACACTCTTCTTGATGACCCACTACCTAACGTAGTTGTTCTGACAGCCAAAGTGTACAGTGTTTGGGAGGATGCGTTAAATATGAGTGAGGGTTGTGGATGTATTGAACCCTGCGAGGATAGCATAACAATAGTAAGGAATCCTAGCCAGACGTCTGGACACATGGCAAATTATAATAGCCTTGACAGATATGCCAAAAGGACTCAGGCGTACGGTCACAATTCATTTATTATGTGAAGTATCACATAGTAAGGTTATATGAACTGCCACTGCCACAAGGTGCAGCAGCCATCGCACGTAGAGTTGATTATCTTCTAGAAGGAGACCGGTTCATGTGGGGCCCAAAAGGGTATGAGGTTTGTTACCACAATGACTAGCAATGGCTATTAGGTAATACGACGAACAATGTATGAATTTGGACAGCGTCTGACCCCACGATTCCTTACGCCCCAGATTCCCGAGGCCATATATGGCAAGTACTTTGCCGGAAAGAAAATGCAAGACAGGATAGATCCTAAGTTCCTATCTAGGATCAACGGAACTATGATCTGCCTGACTTGTGCTATACTATGCCACACTCTCCGGGCGTGCCAAACGGGTAAGTACGAAGAGCCGAAGGACATCAAGCCGGATCTTGTTATGGGTAAGAATCTCACAATATTCTAGTAGGCCACAGTGAAGGAGTCTGGCTAACCCGTCACCCACTTAAGGCCTCTTGGGAGGCCAGACACAAGTATGGCAGAGATTTCCCACGCAGATCCAGGAGCTGTTGGTCCAAAACATCCGCCAAATCATCACCAAAAAGCTCCAGCAACAATACGGGATTCAGAATGATTGCGTAGAAGAGTATAATGATGACGTTAACGCTGTAAACGCGGAGCTCAGCGCAGGAAATCCAACCAGGCTCCAAGCCAATCCTGGCGGGGTAGACAGACGATGACCGACTACCCTCTCGAGGCCTATTTGGGGCGCCAGGGCAGGCGGGAACAGTGGCCCCATCCCAATGTTGCTTCTGATTTTAGCCAGATGGCCATTGGACGGTCTCTTAGCTTTCATGGTTTTGAACAGGATAGTCTAGATCATACACCGGAACACACGGGACGTCTGTCGTCGGGGAGCGCGGGCAGTCCATGTATTTCATCTTGTGTCACACTTAGTCTGAATGATTCACAGTTGGGGCAGGTGATGGCTATAGATGGACAGCAGGAAGGGAATTTGGATTGAGAGAGAGGAGGCAACAGGTCGGTGGGGGCAGGATCGAGAGTGTGCTCGATGGGGCGCATATGGGTACCGGCGGTGCTGGTGGGATGGCAAGCTTCAATAGCGCCTAGTGTACTCAATAGATTACAACAGGGGGCCAAGGTGACGGCGTGCGATAGTAAATAGAGTATTTCCAGCAGATATCCAGACCAAATTGTAATCGGATGGGGTTACCGAAAGTCCCAGAACATATAGAGTACGTTCCAATTACGGCTAGAAAATCCCGACGATGTCAATTGAAAGTGTGAGATCAGGATGGAAGAGGTGGGTAATATAGGACTCGGGGCACATGGGAGTAGTTCTTCGAAGTCATAAGACACAGGAGCAGGCACAGGACCTCAGGAGGAGGATAGTAGACGAGACATGTGGTAGGAGGCAAGCGATATAGATTAAGTCATCCAAACAGAACTGGCATTACACGGACAGGATTGGAACGCGGGGGGGGGGTTGATGAGCGTCACTGGGAGAGGCAGAAGCAGCAGAGATTCTCCGGACGCAAAGCCGGCATGCCAGGATGGCCGGAACGCTGGGTGGGACTTGCAGGGGCGTCACGACGGCAGGCAGGAGGTCCAGAGGTGTCTGGACGGCGGCCGGGAGTAGTAAGGGCGTGAGGACTCCCAGCAGGAGTAGTAGGGGCATTTGGACGCTAGGGGGGAAAGGGCATGGATTGCAAGGACGCCCGGAACCGACCTAGTAAGGGTCACAACGCAGGGGTGTTGGAGTCCCACCCGTCCGGTGAGCGTTAGGATGCAGGAGGATGCGGATGCGAACATCATGACGCAGGAGCGGAATTTGCCGACGTCCTGATTAACTGTTTGCGTCGTGTGCGTCCTGTGCATCTGACACACTGGCCGCATAGGATGCAAGAGTAAATCTTTGCTAATGCAGACACCTACTCCTGGCATCAAACGCAGATAAAGCAGGAACCGATGCGAATGACTGGGTCGCTCCAGAACACTCCGGGACGCGAAGGGTTCAAACACATCACTCCAACCAGCCGGCGATATCGCACCCTGAACCCACTACAAATAACACACACGACAACCGAGATGGAATACAACCCCGAAGACTGGATAGGCCTGCAACACCTACCAATAGACAAGACTCCCACTCCCGAAAGAGAACACGCGAACCTGTCATGGACAGGTTGCTACAACGACGAGTACCAAGTGCACCGAGGAGGGAAGGAAGGTTCAGGATACTGGCCTCGCCAGACAAACCGATGGCCACCCAAGTTGTCACCCCTGGGATCACCAGTGAGATCCCCGACACCAGAGCCAGTGGCTCTAGTGCTATACATCGAACCAACTCCGAGGACGGAATCGAGGAGGAGGGGGGCGAAAGAAGAAAAAAATGGGCAAAGCCTAGGAGATTGAAGCAGGTTTCCTGGCAGAAAGAGATGGAAGAAGAGGTGGAACTCGAGACCTTGGAGGAGGTCAAAATGAAGTGCCTGGTGGAGAGGGTCGAAACGAGCAGGTTGTTGGAATATCAGGCAGAGAAGATAGAGCAGCTCAAGAAGGAACTGGAAAGGGTGAGGTATAACAACAACGAATTGATGAAGGAATTGAACGGAGAAAGGAACATGGGAAAGGCTCCCCAGAAGGACTGGAGGAAAGAAGAGAAGGAAGCAAAGAGAACCCTCGCCACTGGCAGGGTAGTCAGGGTGAACACGGGGGTGAGTAGGTGCTGTCTGCTACCCGAGGATAGAAGATAGGGCACTGAAGGCTGAAGCCCGATGGGACTCGAGCTGAGGGAGAGGAGAGCTAATGTCACGAACTGTGACTAAGCAAGGCAGATTTCACATAACTCAGATCTCCGAGTTATAGGTATGTTAGGATTTCACATGACGCAAACTAGTGCGCCATAGGTTATTATGTTTACCTGTTCGTGACTCAGAGTTGTGAGTCACACGATGTTATGATTTTTGCACATGACTCATACTTATGAGTCATGGGTTTCGCTCAGGTGACACGAGTTGCGCACTGGACTTGGTTACTATGTTTTGATCGGTTTTAGGTACATTGCGCAGCGACTCATAGGAGTCATCTGATGGATTTTGCATGACTCATACTTATGAGTCAAGGGGTTCGCGTGACGCGAGGTATGAGTCCCCCCAGGTGAAGAGCTATTATATAAAGGGTTAATAGGATCCTGAGTATGAGCTCTGCATAGGTTCTTCTTGTTTATTTCCTACCTTTAAGTTATCAATAAAACCTACCTTTACGCTCTTTAAGATTTATCTTAAGAAACGCAAGACTTGTCTTTCCTCCCACAAGAAAAGATTAAGTCCTAGGCGAGGACTGAGGAGACGAATAAGTAGATAGGCACGTACAAGATAGTAGTCACCAGACTGGACTATCAAGGTGGCCTAGGCATAGGCCCAAGAGCTATTACCTTAAACCAAGAGAAGTATCGTTACCTGTCCCCCAGTCCTACTGGCTAGGATTCTTAACATTTCCATTGTTCTGAAATTTCTAACCTAGAGGTATGGTTGCCTCCTTTTTCAACAACTTTGAACAGTCCGTGTACCTTTGGCCTGCATTCGTTAGAGGTTCATTTTGTACAGATGGTTTTTGTGTTGAACATGACTTAGTCTACTATTTAGATGTCAGGGTGCTGTGGTCCTTTTTTATCATAGTACTTAGACATTGATTTTCATGTTTCTGGTACCGTTTTCCATGCTTGTTGGTGTATTTCTTTCATCCAGTAGCCATATGTGGTTGCTCCCGGGCCGCGCACGTCACGTTCAGTTACCTATTCAGTCTGCAGATAGAACCCGTAGTTCGTATAGAAGGAAGTCAGTCTATGCGCTAAGGTGACTGAATTGTTGTAGGCACGTTGGGCTAGGGGCAACAGAGAATACCAGTCGTCCTGATTATAGTTGACAAAACTTCTTAAGTAACCTTCCAGCACTTGGTTTGTGCTTTTGGTTTTTCTCTCAGTTTACAGGAGGTATGCTGTCGACATCTTTCCCTTAATCCCTAGTAGAGTACTGAGGGATTCTTAAAATTGTGCTCCGAATTTAGCCTCCATGTCCCAGATTATTTCGGTTGGGAGTCCATACAATTTCCCAACTTCTTTTAACAAGGCTGTACCTACATTGATGGCAGTTGAAGTGGTAGGTAAGGGGACGAAGTGAGCCCTCTTAGTGAACCTGTTAACTACTCCTATGATCTGGGTACTTCCATTGGATTCTAGGAGTTGGGTAGTACACTCAGCTGAGATTGAGGTCCCTGCAGTGTAAGGAATTCCTAAAGGTTGAAGCAACTCATAACTCACAGGTCGCGGTGACTTGCTATATTGACAATCGTTGCAAGAGACAACGTAATCATTTACCGAGTTGGTGATCCCCTTCTAGTGGAAATCTCTGGTAATGATTTCCAGAGTTTTCTCTTGTCCGAAGGGTCCAGCTACCTTGGAGTCATGGCAGCTTTAAGCGATGATGGTTTGTAGAGGCTCCCAGGCTGGAATGAATAGTCAGTTCTTGAAGTGCATAAGATCCGGTAACGTGGACTCGCTTAGGTAGCTGGTTCCTAAGAATGCGACTGCACCAAACTTGGAATCTGTTGAACACAGCTCTTGCAAAAGTGTAAAGAATAAAGGTAAATGCTAAAACTTAATATCGTTAAGCTCTGGCTTATCTCAATTAAAGTCTCTCGAGAGGATGGTGATTCTGGCGGGGGAGGAGAGTTCTCGTATAATCTTTAAGTAGTCAGACTTATACCAAAAAGTCTCCCATCAGGTTACCCCAACTATCATGAGTATGCCCTTCTCTGTAAGGGTTGCCCTGGCACCATTACCGTGTCCCCGAAGCGCTTAAGATGTCAGTACACTCTAGGAGAATTCTCCTATATGCACATCAGTTCCTGCGAGGGGTTTACCAATACACCTGCTGGAGTGAAAACCTCTGCGCATTGGTGTCTCGTCACTGGCTAACTTTAGAGATGCCCAGGAAAGCTAACTGTATGACTGTCTTCCCATGTGCTATGACCCATCCAAGCTCCCGTAGACATCCGCTGTCTCTCGGCTAAGTTCTATCTTTCTTGATTCCAACTTTCAGCGGGTCTACGGCCCTCCAGCGGAGAGCTGCGGCGGCGGCGGGATACATGGACATTACCCATTGTCCCTTACCTCCGACACAACACTCACTGTGACAAGTATCATGCTATTAGAGTCTTCAAACAACCTACCAAGAGCCTACGGCAAAGCGGCACGTGTAGGCTTGATTGGTGTAAACCCTTCCCAGATGTCTCCGGCACTATCTGGGACTACTCTGGGGACCCTTCCAGATAGCTCACGCTAACTCCATCAGTCTTGGTCCGTTTTACTCCATTCCTTTTGGAGGAGGTACCTGACCCTCTCGCCTTGGCCCCCCATATACATCCTGTGAACAGCCTTTGGTCGGTCGGACATCAGCGCCGCATACAGTATTATGGACCCGTCCTCTTGAACTCCATTTAACTAGTAAGGCGGCAACTCCACCCATTTTGACCCATGACGCCCGGGGCCAACCCTGGGGCCGCAGGTACCTGTTAGGGATTATTGCACCAAGTTACAGCTCGTTCGGAGCACTATAGCTCCTCCTGTAGTCTTCCGATCAATGTGCAACCAAGTGCGCGTCGATCATTGTTGGGGAACAAACAATCCTAACATTTCCTGGAATTCCTCCCCGAATATTTCAGACTGAAGGTAGGGTAATAGTGTCCCAAAGGTAGGGTGAGTATGTCCATGGTGCCATGAAACTGGTCTCCATGGTAGTGTAACGTGACTTCCTCAGGTAGGGTAAACTCACCCGACCTTCTGACCTATCCTCAGGCCAGAGCGGACAGTGTCACGTTATTACCACTACTTAGATACACCTATTCCTTAAGTACCTTCTGTTCTTAGAGATCTCTAGACCATCAGATATCTCTCGGATATACGCCTGCATACCTGCCTCATCTATCTTCTCACCTCTTGGTCTTATGTATAGGCATAGATGTAGGTTACCATAGCTCTATCCCGTAGGGTCATTACAGATCCTTATCCAGTTTCCAATTTTTTGGTCCTTCCTTGTCCTGTGTTCTTAGGCCTTTTAGTTCTCTTTTTTGAGATGTCCAATCTTGGTGATTGGCGTCAGCATCTTGAACTGGTTGGAGTAATACTTCATTGAACCCTCAGGAATTGCGTTGATCACCACTCGGCTAGCGATCATAGTACACTTATCCTGGAGTAGCCAATGTCGGTCAAGGTCTAGTTGATCAAAGTACTTGTTCTCATCTCGGTTGTGCTACAGGCAGCTGGTATTTCTGGATACCTCTTGTAGGCCAGTGCCAGTACTTCCAAAACCTTGATTGCCTCACCCAGTGTCATCTAGTTCCATGCCTTCCGATATGTCACCTGTATTGATCTGTTGTAGACCCAGTTGTTGCCAATTTACTTTCCGCTTGCACTTTGTAATCATCTTTTCCTACATGATACAACAAGGCTTTTACTTCTCCACGGTAGTCAGCATCTATGATGCCAGCTTTGACGTCAATCATATGTTTGGTCAATATTCTACTTTTTGCAGCGATCCAACCCTAAGTTCGTTCTGGAACTGCCATTGCGATTCTGGCATTGAAGAGGCCTTGCTCTTTGCTTGCTATTATCAAATCTCATAGTATGTACACCTCATAACCTGCTACTTAGATGGCACCCCGTGTTGGTGAGACAGCTTTTGGATCTAGGTGCATTCCTCAAAATTGGTGTTTATTGTGTAGGATGACCGGTGCTGGATCTATATTATCATCCTCTCGGAGAAGTATAGAAATTTGGATCGTGTTGTAAAAGTGCGCAGGTTTGAGAATGGACTGTTGGCTTTGTACAGCTTCCCCTTCACGACAGTACTCTGGCCGTCTGCTTAGTATGTCCGGCTTATCGCTTCGTGATCCTCATTGATGAACAATTTCGAAATGGAAGTCAGCCAATTTTTGTGTCGGCCTAATTTGTCTACCACTCCATGCTTTTGTTGTTAGGAAATACTGCAGGTTTTGAGGGTTGGTGTACAGTGTAATTGGCCTGTCAGTTCCCATGAGGGAATGTCGTGATTCTTGGTACTCTTCCACAATTGCAAGTAATGCTTTGTCACGGATATCCTAGTTGGGCTGCACTGCGTCCAAATTTCTTGAATTCAAAGCAACCTGGTGTAATCGTCTTTTGACGAATTGCAAAAGATCGCATCTAAGCGCGAAGTCACTAGAGCCCATCTGCACTACCATCTCGCGATATGAATCGAGGGGGTATAGGATTGGTAATGAAACAAACATTTCTTTCAGCAATTCCAAACAGGTATCAGCCTCGCTGGTCCTTTTGAAATTCTTTGGATTTCGTTTTAGTAATTGTGATATGGGTTTGCAAATTGCGGTGACCCCTTTGATAAATCTGCGGGAAAAATTTGCGAATGCCATAAATACCCGAATTTCCCGGAGTGACTCTGGGTGTTTCCAGTACCTAATGCCATCGACCTTTCTTTGACTCATTTCAACTACGGTGCCACTAACCAGGTATCTCAAGAATTCTACGCTTTTTACATGAAAAACTAACTCCTTAGTGGATATTGCTAATTGGTTTTCCCTCAGCTTTTGCATGACTTTCTGGACTAACGCGATATGTTCTTCTTCATTCTTGGAGTGGATTAAGATGTCATCCATCTAGACATCTACTGCATTGTCGAGGAACTCGCGTAGTATGGTCTGTATCATGCTTTGAAAAGTCATAGGGGCCTTAATCATACCAAAGGATATTACCTGGGATTTAAAATGCCCTCTGTGGCAACCAAAAGTAGACTTCCACTGATCTTTTTGTGGTAGTCTAACACGGTAGACAGTGCCATCGAGGTTTATTTCAGACAGTATCTCTCATACGACGATCATATCCCACAGTGGACTCATTAGAGGTAAGGGATCCTTGTTAGCTACGGTTACATTGTTTAATCTGCGGTGGTCCACACATAGTCTCCATCCTCCTTCAGGTTTTGGTACAAAGAGTACTGGTACTCTGGCCAGTGTTGACTTGGGACTATTTTTCCTTCCTTAAGCATTTTGTCCAAGTATTGGCTCATGATTTTGCGTTCCTTTTCGGTTACCCAGTAAATTGTTCCCCCAGGTGGTTGTGTCGTAGCTAGAAGCTTGATTTCATGGTTGAACAATCGGTGCAACTATAGTTCGGCCACCATTGGGCCTTTGAAGAGGCCCTGAAATTGATGATAAGGCTTTAGGACATTTTTTCATATATTATCCCAATTCACTTCCAGGTAGGCAAAGGAAGCTATCATCTCTTTGCTTTTGCGTACATGTCCCACATATATCGCCTTTGCTTCCCATACCAAGGTGGCATCCCAGTCGACATGTATTCCTTCATCATTGGTTCCCACATGTTCGGAATATCTTTCAAGATTGCATTCCGATTTTGTTCAGTCCTCAATGCCACTTATCCGGTGTTGGTCATGCCACCAGCGGAAAGGTACAATCAAGTCGAGGTTTCCTGTATCAGTACCTTTGGAACAGATCTAGGACATGTGTGGCCTTTGTCCGATCTTCCCTGGTATTGGATCGGTGTATAGCCATCCACCTCTTGTGAAGGTAGTTCCATCAAATCCCTTAATGCCTAAGGATTTGATTCTTGTTGCAGTAGATAGTGCTAGCTCATACATCAAGTTGCTTCCAAGTACAAAAATATTAGAGCCCCAGTCTAATAACACGTGAATCAGGACTCTTTTTCCTTCGTGGTGGATGAAGGATTTGCCTTCTGGAGCCTTGCAATGTGCCGGTGTTGGAACCCAAATTTTTGCTCATTTCGGAGCCCTGGTAGAGTCACCCTGTTTTTGTTTCATCAAAGTCATCTTCTGGTTGGTTGTTAGCCTGGGGGATTGTTTCCGCCCCTGTATGCTTGCAGCTCCTGAACCCTCCTCAGACAATCTTTGCCTTATTACACTCATTAACTATATATAATCACACCAAACTCCAAAGATCCTATGGAGTTGAGGACCAACCTTTTCAGAGGGCCTTACGTACGTTTTGATTCCGGTCAGTTGCGGTGTAAGGGTTAAGCATGCTGTACTGGTACCCGCTTTCTGACTGACTGCCCCATCCCCGTGGTAGTGGGTGCCTCCGGGACTCTTCCCGTCATAACTAACCAATTTTCTCGGTTCGCTATCAATGACTCTGCTGCCCTTCCTGTGCATCCATCAAAAGCCTGCAGTCTTTTGTCGGATGAGAAAGTCTGTATTCAATACTGGGTTGCAACCTTGCCTGTTGCTAATCTGGTCTTTTCATTCGGCTCCCTGGGAGAGGGTACAGCTTGGTAAAGGGCTTGTGCTTCCCGTAGGTATGATTCGCCATCATTTGTGGCCAAGTGGTCTTGCTGCCCATCCCCAAGGTTTGTAAGGGCTCCCCGGGTGATTGCCGTTAACGGACCAGGTATTGTAGATTTCTTCCTCTCAGAGGTATCTTGCGGAAGACCGACAAGCGACTTTCCCTTAGCCTTGATTGCTCATCTCTCCTATCCGAAGGGCTGGAACTTGTTGACGATGTTGGATCATTGGCCTATGCCCCTTCTCTTGCACCTATAATCTCTTGGGCCTTGGGGCTGCATTTGGATACTGGGTGAGCTGATTTACAGCACCATCCTTCTGAGAATCAGCCCACTCGTAGTTTGTGAGCCCGGAACGAGTACACCCTTGGTTCTCTCGTTGTGTCTTAACTAGGGATTCAGGAATGCCTTCGTGTGCTTTGTTCCAATCGGTATGCACATGTTTTCCATCACCAAATTCTTTTGGTCCACAGGGCTCATTATTCTTTGCCTTCTTCTTTCCACTGCCAAACTTTGAATTTGGTCCAGATGACGAGTCTAGTTTCTTTTTGAAAACAGTACCTGGTATTGCAAGTTGTTGGGCCTTTCATTTCAGCGGGTTAGATGCACTGGGTTTGTCATGATCATTTTCCGCCAGCTGCATTCTCTCTTCATGCTCCTCATGTTGGTGTCTGACATGTCGGACGTGAGCTCTCCAGGCTTGGTTGGTTTTGTGGTCCTTATAGGACACCTGTAACAGTAGATCCTGCAGCAGCTTGTCTTCAACTGCCTTCCTCCATGCGACTTCCATGAGTTGCGTATGGACATTGTGTGATTCCGTCTTAATGAGAAAGCTTTCTATCATGCCCAAAAAACTTTTGTCCTTCATTTTCTCGCTGGCCTTTCAGTCGCTATTCATGGGGCAGTACCTGTCCCGGACCTCTGAGCAACACTGTGCCCAGGTATTGAATTCTGGGCGTGTTAGGTATCCTTCCAACCCTGGCATACCTTTCTGATAATAATTAGAAAAGGGTCCAACCTCGGGTCCGTTCATACGCCCAAGTAAGTAGATGATGTTTTGCGTTTTCGTGAGCCCACTATGGCTCATTTCGAGCGTAGTAACCCTGTCACTGGATTAGCCAAGTAGATACATCTTGGTCAGCTTTGTTCTCAAAAGAGAGGGGTGGCTCTACATGCTTCTTCTGCGTATTAGCATATGCTCTCTCTAATTCCTCTTCGAACTCGTTACTATCTATGTCTGCTTCCAGACTATGATTGGCAGTGGTGCAACGTGGTCTTAGGAAGCTGGGTATGCGAGGGGAATTGTGACCAGACGCAGGGGACCTAGTGGAGTGTCAGGCTGGAAGCCCAGCTGCATGGGACGGAGTGGGGCATTGCAACCAGAATCAGGACTCACACCAGGCAGGTGTCACAGCCACCCTGCCTAGTAGGAGGAAGGAACATTGGATTTTTGGTTGCATATATGGGTCTATAGTTTCTTTGGTTACGTAGTGGGATTCCCTTTGTGTTATCATTGGGTTTCGTTGTCGCGCAATGGAAACTGGGAGAACCTGATGGAAGGATCGCGGCTGTGCACGATGCCGAGGACTTTCCTTTGTATTACTGATCACGGAGGATTTTCTATCTATATAAGGGGGTGTGCCCCCTCACATTTTATGTTGTTTACGCAATCTGGTAATCTCCTTTGGACACCCTTTCTTCCTCGCCCGTAGGCCTGGTCGCCTTCTTTTGCTAAGAGCTTCCCACGGGAATTACTCTGGCTTCTTTGATGACTTCGGTTGTAGCCTTACAGTTGGGCCTTCATTTTGGTAAAACAGTATCGGCTTTCCTGTTCTCGTTTCCCCGCAGGATTTCGCGCTCGTTTCGTCGGTTTAGGGGGGTTGTATCTCTGACTTCCTACCGGATCACAGGTTTGAGACTGGATAGCTCTGGTTTACTTTCGCTGACATCCTTTCTCCACTGTTGGCTGAGGGCCTCGCCTCTCGGTTTTACATCGATAAGGTTCGAATACTCGGTCGCTCGTCGTCCTCCTCTCGCTCCTTCGCCCGCCTGTTTCTCGCGATAATAGTCCAGTCGCTTGCATTTACGGTGTCTTTTAGGTCGCCTCCCTGCGGGGATGGCTTTGACCCTGAGAATTGTCCCCCCCTCCCGGTTTATCTGGGGTGGTGTGGGGTGGTTGGCTCTCGGCTCCCCTGGGTGGGGGCTGATGTGTGCCAGCCTGGTTGGGAACCTGGCGTGGCGCTGGGGCTTGGCGGTCACACCCATTGCAAGTGTGGCCTACCTGCCTGGTGGCTGGGGACCCGGTCAGGTTGTTATGGGTTGGTGTGGTGCCACACCCGATGTTTCCCCTTAGTGGGCGGTCGGCTCTGTGCTGTGGGAATTTTCTACTGTGGAGGATGGAATTGCGGGATGGTATTCAGACCGGATTTGTATTTTGATTTATTTATTTTTGGGATGGCCACGGGCCGTAACTCCCTTTACCTTGCCGGATGGCACCAAGGACTTCGGTCACTCTGTTCCTCTCTGGTCGGGCATCGGGTTGTCGGTTGGTGCGGGGGTGATCGGGGCTGTTGATGTTCGTGTACCTAGCTTTCGTGTTGGCTCGCTCGCGGAGGTGTTGGCTTGTGGTGTTCTTTCGGGGTCGCTAATGGGTCTGGACGGTTTGGGTTCGGAGGTTTCTTGGTCTTGTATATTATTGTTACGCGCGCTGGTGTATTGTGGGGACCCCGGCCCCAGGCTGTACCTAACACGGCAGTCCCAGTCCGCTTGTGGTCTGCTGGGGGCCCGCCCGGCCTTATGCTGGGTGTACGAGAGATGATCGCTCGACCATAAGCCATGTTTTGGCGCGGCGAGTTTAAATAAAATTAGATACAATTCGGACACCCTTTCTTACGTTCTAAGGACCCGCCAACCTCCACGCTGTCCTTGACTTTATCTCACGATAATTTCAGGTTTTGTTCGGGAAGGGATCTTTTACCTTTGCTTACAGTGTATCTAGGTACTTCATCTTCGTCGTTCGTCATCTTCGGTCGGTCGCTTCGATGTCTCAGCGAGGTTCCTCCATTTCGAAGATCAAGGTTGCTGCGGCCTTGTTCTCCCTCTCGCTGTCGGTGGATGAGACATCTCTTCTTCGGAAGCAGGTTTCCCATCTTCACCACCACGTCTCGGTGCTGTCTCATCTACTCCACTTGTCGGAACGGGAGCATGCAGCCCTGGTTGTGGCTAGGCGTTCGCCCTCCCCTCCGTTCGGCGGGCCAGGAGACATGACGCCGCCTCCTAGCGGGGGGGTGGCTGAAGAAGAGGAGGTGGCTACGGTGTGGCTGCCCACGGTGGCGTCCTTCCCTTTGGGGATGCAGGTGCCTGAGCCATTCGTGGCTGAGCCCGCGGTGGTGGCTGGCCCTGCCGGTGTGGCGTCATGGGTGGCTGATGATGCGCCCGTGTTCGCAAATTTGTTTGTCGGTTCTTCTCCCCCCCTGGCCGGACTGGAGCGGCCATTGTCCCCCGTCGATGAAGGGTCGATTGATGGATCTATCTCGTCGGACGGCTCGGTGGTTACGGTATTGGTGGATGTTGCTGAGGGTCCGGACCTCCCCCCTGAGCACTTTCCTCATGGGCACTGGGCTAAGGGAGAGAACTCCTATGTGGTTGGGCGGTACAAGACTCGGTTCCCGTCGGCGGCACCTGTAGGGCGTCGAGCCGTGAGCTCGCCTCCGAGCGTGGGAGTTAGCATGTCTGACTTTCTCGGGTTGAGGCTGCCGGGGCAGCAGGCTAGGAAACGGGTACTGGTGGAGGAGGCGGTAGTGGAGGGTAGGGTTGGGCATGTTGCTGATGGGGAGGCTGGTTCTTCTGGTGGTCGGCGGCGCAAATGGCGTTCGGGGAGGGGGCATGGCCGGGCGTGGGGCGAAGCTTCGGCTTCTCTCTCGAGGGCTACGCTGGATGCGACATTCGCCGCTCTTCAGGACTTTACCCTGGAGCAGTTGGCTGGGGAGGGGTTTGGTTTTGGGGGGTCGGTAGGGGGTGACGGGTGGGATTCTACTGTGGAGGAGGATATGGATTTAGCGGGACGGTACTAAGACCGGATTTGATATTTTTTATTTTATTTTATTTTTTGTGATGGTCGCGGGCCGTAACTGCCTTCCCCTCGCTTAGCGGGACCATGGACTTTGGTCGCTCTGTTCCTGTTGGGTTGGGTGTCTGTTTGTCGGTTGGTGCTGGTGTGATCGGGGCTGTTGATGGACTTGTACTTAGCTTTCGTGTTTGCTCGCTCACGGGGGTGTTGGCTTGTAGGGTTCTTTCGGGGTCTCTAATGGGTCTGGACGGTTTGGGTTCGGAGGTTCATGGTCTTGTTTATAGGTGTTAGGGTTGCGCCGGTGTATTGTGGGGACCCCGGCCCCAGGCCGTTACTTTCGAGTTCGGTTCCGGTCCGCTTGTGGTCCGCCGGAGGCCCGCCTGCCCTTCTGGTAGGTGTACGAGAGCTGATCGCTCGCTCATAAGCCATGTTTTGGGGTGACGAGTTTAAATAAAAATCATAATTTAGACACCTGTACCTAGGAATTACATCGCTTCTATCTCCCATCCTCCTGAACCTCTGAACCCTGACCCTGAACCCCTGAACCTCGCTCCTCATACAACTCGGTTAGGTTGTGCACCTGTTCGTCGTCCTCATCTCCGAACTCCTGCCTGTTCTGCTCTTGGTGTGCCTTGGGCTACCTGACCCTCCGACCCTGGCCGTTACACAAGATTGCGTCTACCAGGACGCAACCGACACCAAGCCATAGCTACCTCTCACCTTCCTGGGTCCATCACAGGCCCCCTTTGGGACCTTGGTGCCCTGGAGGATGAGGAGATCCTGGGCCTGACCAAGACCTAACTCCAGAACCAGTTCATGACTAGCCAGGACCTAGCTGTCTAACTCCTGAACGCGTCTGCCCCCCCTCCATGACAAGCCTTGCCGGCTCCCCCTAAATAGACCCCCCAGTACCAACAGCTGTAACAACACTGCCACCTTATGACCCAAGAACGAGACGATGCCCGCACTGAAGGCCAAGGCCTCGAGGCCCGTCTCGTTATCATTGAAGCCAGCCTTACACAGGCCAACGCTACCATCACGTCCTTGAATACCCCCCTCGTCCTTATGCCCGCCCCCTGTGCTGCAGCCCCTGCTGGTGGCAACAAACAAGTCTCAATCCCCGACCCTGAACAATTCGATGGTACTACTGACAAGCTCCGCCCCTTCGTCACCCAGCTTCAGATGAAACTCCAGTGTGACGCCTACCAGTTCACCAGTGAACAACACCCCCTTGGCTACGCCCTTGGCTAGGCCCTTGGCCTCCTTCGAGGACGCGCCTACCTCCAGATCCAACACCGGGTACTGCCCGACCGAATCGACTTTGAGAATGTGGATGCCCTTTTCGCAGAATTGGAACAGGCTTTTAGTGACCCTAATAGGGTTCAGACAGCAGAACGCGCTCTGAGGAGCCTCCAACAAAAGAACCGCCCCTTCGTGGAATACCTGGTGGACTTCCAACGCCTCGCCGTCGATACCCTCTGGAATCATGCCGCCAAACGTACCTCCCTCTACCAGGGCCTCAGCACAGAGCTGAAAGATGCCCTGGTCCATGTTTTTCCTGTCCCCGAGTCCTTCAACGACTACCTCTCCCTACTCAAGCAGCTGGACAACAATGTTCGTGCCCGCGCTGCCGAAAAGAAAGGTTCATCTTCATCCTCCTGGAGGACCTCCACGCCCGCGGCTCCCCGTGTCCCCGCGTCCGCTCCACCCCCAGCCACCACAGCTACAGGTACCGCCTCCAGCCCCATGGACCTCTCTGCAGGTTGCCGAAAGCTCACCACCACTGAAAGGCAAGACTGGATCAACCGTGGTCTCTGCCTCGACTGTGGGGGACATGGACACATGGCTCGCGCTTGTCCCAACACAGGACCTCGCCCCATGCACGGGGCCAGCACCCATACCGTCCCTGCTCCTGAGGAGCCCCTCCCAGCCCAAGTAGAGTCGGAAAACTAGTGGTCCCATGTGCAGCCATCGGCACTGACATGGGATATAATAAGTCTTCTCCTACTTTAGTTATTTCTAGTTTATCTCTGGACGAAATGGAAAATGGAATTGAGGATAACTACTTGGTAGTCGCCTGTGACAACATAGACAACCAAGACACAATCCGAACCCATGCCCTTACTGATTCTGGAGCAACTGGTTATGCTTTCATGGACATAGACTTCGCTAGCCGTCACGACCTACCCCTATCCCTGCTCAAAGAACCTGTCCACCTCTCTGTCATAGATAGGAGGCCCATTAGCTCAGGGGCCATCACCCATATCTCACGCTTCGATCTCAAGATAAATGATTACCTGGAATCCATCCCTGCCTTTGTCACCAAGCTTGGTGGCTACCCACTTACCCTTGGCATCCCTTGGCTAAAACAGCATGATGTCACCATACACTTCGCCTCCAACACTGTCACCTTTGAATCCGAATAGTGCATCAAAAACTGCACCCCGGAGGTAACCGGCATACAAGGGATTGAGTAGGAAATCCCTTATTTCCTCAAGGCCTAAGCCATCCAACGCGCCCTGGACCATACAGTATTGGAACAACAGGAGGTCAAAGAAATTGTTCCTCCTGAGTACCACGACTTGCTACCCATATTCCTGGAAAAGGAACAGACCCAACTACCACCGAGGCGCCCCGGAGTGGATCATGAAATACCCTTAAAGCCTGGCTTCACTCCCCCTTTTGGTCCCCTATACAACCTGGCTCCACCCGAACTCGCTGCCCTAAAAGGATAGATCGACGAAAACCTGGACAAGGGTTTCATCAGTCCCTCGACCTCCTGCGCTGCGTCCCTGGTACTCTTTATCAAAAAAAAGGACGGTACCCTGCGACTCTGCATCGATTACGGGGGGCTGAATGAAGGAACCATCAAGGACCGTGGCCCACTCCCCCTGCGAACCGAGACCTTCATGAATATCGCTGACGCTAAAATCTACTCCAAGCTGGACATCCGTGGAGCCTACAACCAGGTCCTGATGAAAAAGAAGTATCGTTGGAAGACAGCCTTTCGTACCCACTATGGACTCTTTAACTCCAATGTCATGCCCTTCGGCCTCACTAATGCCCCCGCCACGTTCCAAGCATTCATCAATAACATCCTGCATCAGGGACTAGATCGGTTCTGTACCGCTTACCTCAACGACATCCTTGTTTACAGCAAAACAGAGGAAGAACACATCGAAGACGTTTGTTGGGTGTTGAAGCCCCTACAGGACGCTGATCTCGAACTCAAACCCCAGAAATGCGAGTTCCATGTCACCCACATGGAATACCTTGGCTTCATCATCAGCCCCAAAGGTATTAGGATGGATAATGCCAAAGTGGAAATGGTTACAATGTGGCCCGTACCTGACCGTGTACGTCAGGTACGTGCCTTCCTCGGGTTCGGCAACTTCTACCGACGGTTCATTCGCGCCTTCTACCGCCTGGCACGTCCTCTCACTGCCCTCACCAAAAAGGACCGACCCTTTGTCTGGACCCCAGAATGCCAGAAACCCTTCGACCGATTAAAAGAGGCCTTTACCACCGCCCCAGTCCTAGCCTACTTCGACTTCTTTAAGGAAGTTATCAGCGAAAGCGATGCCTCCGACTTCGTCACTGCTAGCGTCATGTCCCAAAAACACGATAACGGACGTCTCCACCCTGTTGCATTCTACTCTCGCAAACACAGTCCGGCAGAATGCAACTGTGCCATATCTGACAAGGAGCTCATCATCAGCAAAAATAAAAGGTTGCGCCCCGTGCGTCCGGTGCGCCCGACGCACAGGACGCACAGGACGCAAACCGTCAATCAGGATGCAAACCATTAATCAGGACGCAAGACGGCAGCTACTGAATCTCAGGATGCAACGGTCCTTAGCGCCAGAACTCAGGATGCAGCCAGAACACAAGCGAGCCGTGGTGGCAGAACTCAGGATACAGCCAGAACCCAAGCAAGCACTACTGCAATACCAGAATTAGACCTTGTGACCCAGGTCACATATATAGATTCTGAAACCTTTCACATAAATAGTATTTCTCATCATATGTAAGCTGGTTCTATCAGCCATGATACAGAAAGAAAGCGCCCCCCCCCCCCCCTCCCTAAGCCTTGGGTATGAATCCAGCCCAAACCACTTACCTGAGAGGAGATAACTGCACCAATATTGGTACTAGGAAGGCTTCTGCAAGACCGTTGAAAACCTGGCGTCGAGTACGATCTGGCTGCCGAGCCTCAGAATCTGCACCCAAAGGACGCCTGGGCAATGTGACATCAAAGTCAGGACACTGCCAGGGTAAAGACCACTTTCATAACAGGCTGTACCTCCACCCATATGGACGCTGGGGGGACGTCCAGGGTACTGTTGGAAGGCTGGCGTCGTGTGGAACCAGGCCACCGAGTCGCAGAGGCTGGGGGCAAAGCACTCACGGGCAATCTGACGTCAAAGTCAGCACTCCACCAGAACTTAGCCAAAACTGTGGTAGGGTAAAGACCACTTTCATAACAGGCCGTAGCTCTACCAGTATTGGCGCCGGGTAGACGTCCAAGGTACCATGAGAAAGCTGGCGTCAAGTAGAACCAGGCTGCAGAGTCTC
>LN891026.1:387440-401610 GCA_900010015.1 Tuber aestivum | reverse complement strand
TTGGAACACTGGCGTCAGGTAGAACTGGACCACCGAGTCTCCGGCGCTGGGGACAACGCATGCCTGGGCAATCTGTTATCATAGTCAGCACTCCACCAGAACTCAGCTAAAGCTCTGCCAGGGTAAAGACCACTTACATAACAGGCTGTAGCTCTACCAATACTGGCGCCGGGGAGGCTTCCAAGGTACCATTGGAATGCTGGCGTCGAGTAAGACTGGACCACCGAATCTCAGACGATGGAGACAAGGTACACCTGGACAATCTGTTATTAAAGTCAGCACTCCAGCAGAACTCAGCTAAAGCTCCGCCAGGGTAAAGACCACTTCCATAACATGCTGTAGCTCTGCCAATATTGGCGCCGGGTAGACATCCCAGGTACCGTTGGAAAGCTGCCGTCGACTAGAACGAGGCTACCGAGCCCCAGACACTGGGGGCCAGGCACGCCGGGGCAATCTGGCGTCAAGGTTAGTACTCCGCCAGAACTCCGCCAGGGTAAAGACCACTTCAGAACAGGGTGTAACTCTAGCAATATTGGCACCAGGTAGACGTCCGAGGTACCGTTGAAAAGCTGGCGTCGGGTAGAACGGGGCCACCGAGCCCCAGACACTGGGGGCCAGGCACGCCCCGGCAATCTGGCATCAGAATCAGCACTCTCCCAGAACTCCGGCAGGATCCTGTTAGGCGGCAGCCAATTCTAAGTCAAACAAATTGTAACTGGGGCCAATACGGTTTCTCGGACAGTGGTCAAAAAAGCTTGTAACAAAAGTATGTATCAAAGTATAACGAATACATTGATAACATCTCTTCTCCGTTCGCTGATGGTTCTGCAACCTAAGGATTTTGTTTTTTTGTTTAATTCATTGATTATTTGTTTAGGGTACAAAAAACGTATGGAGCGCTAGCTATCGCGACAACAAACCCAGATTCCGCCTCTCGCCACAGGAAAAAGCCAACCACCCCAGCCCCTCTGGGATGGAGCCAACCGCACATCTCGCCTCAAAGAAAAGAAACCCAAGCCCGGCGAAGTGGATGAACAAGGAAATCCTAACTAAGAAGAGAGCAGCAAGGGCCAGGAAAACCCGCTGAGAAATCCCAAAAAGACAAGAGAAAGGTTAGTAGCATGCCACGTAGGCCCCGAAGGGCGAGTCCACTCATTCGAGTAGGAAGCAACGCACGAAGCGCGCTAAGATAGGGGGCCCCCCCCAGACCCACTCCAAGGAGACAGTGCAATACCATGGAGGGAAGGAGGAGACCAGCGGGCTATGGGCGATAACCGGGCGGGGAGGGGAAGGTGTAGCAGTAGGGTGCCAGCGGATCCGACCGTAGGGAGAGGAGAGCGGAGGGGTAGACCCAAAGAGGGTAAACATGGTCTATCGGTAATAGCGTTCGTGTCTGACGAGGCAGCGTCTTAGGGAAACAAGAGAATGGGGAGATCGACCGTAGCCTGTTGGCTGTTCTCCCCTACTGCAACTGTAGTCCCGGCCGTCTGATGATGGTGGTTAAGGGGTTGCCGACCATGAGAAGGCTAAGCGAGGCCAACTCAGGAGGAGGAGAGGACTCCCCGCCACGTGTAAGGGGAGGAGGAAGGGGGAGTAAGGAAGATCATCAACGGCCGCCTGGGCAAAGCATAGCAGGTGTTTTACCGCGTCTCTCATGTAGTCCCTTGTTCCGGGAGAGCTAGCGTCACTGTAGTGGAAGGGATCCCACCACCTGCTAGCCAGCCGAGGAGGGCCTCCGACCGACCAACCCCCAGGGAGAGAGAGGGCCCTGCGACGGGAGACCGAAGTCAATACCCCCGGCGTGAGAGGGGAGAAGAGCCAGACTGCTCTAGGCTGAGGGCAAAGGCAGGAGTGGGCGGGACGGTGGACAAAGTTTCGCAACGAAGCAATAAACTCACGATAAAAACTCTGGTGTTGAGTTTTCAATCGCCGGAGGTGTAGCGGAGCCGGAGGATGTTCTGAAAGCTAAGGATTTCTTTTTTTTTGTTTAACTCATTGATTATTTGTTTAGGGTACAAAAAACATATGGAGCGCTAGCTATGACGACAAAAAACCCATATTCCTCCTCTCGCCACAGGAAAAAGCCAAACCCCCAAGCCCCTCTGGTATGGAGCCAACCGCACATCTCGCCTCAAAGAAAAGAAACCCCAGCCCGGCTACACGGACGAACAAGGAAATCCTAACTAAGAAGAAAGCAGCAAGGGCCAGGAAAACCCGCTGAGAAATCCCAAAAAGACAAAAGAAAGGTTAGTAGCAAGCCACGTAGGCCCCGAAGGGCGAGTCCACTCATTCAAGCGGGAAGCGACAGGCGAAGCGCGCTAAGATAGGGGGCCCCCCCCAGACCCACTCCAAGGAGATAATGCAATACCATGGAGGGAAGGAGGAGACCAGCCGGCCGTGGGCGATAAGTGGGGGGAGGGGAAGGTTTAGCAGTAGTGTGCCAGCCGATCTGACCGTAGGGAGAGGAGAGCGGAGGGGTAGACCCAAAGACCTTAAACAACGTCTATCGGAATCGCGTTCGTGTCTGACTAGGCAGCCTCTTAGGGAAACAAGAGAACGGGGAGATCGACTGTAGCCGGTTGGCTGTTCTCCCCTACTGCGACTGTAGTCCCGGCCGTCTGACGATGGTGGTTAAGGGGTTGCCGACCATGAGAAGGCTAAGCAAGGCCAACTCGGGAGCAGGATAGGACTCCCCACCACGCGTGGGGGGAGGAGGAAGAGGGAGTAAGGAAGATCATCAACGGCCGCCTACGCCAGCATGGCAGGTGTTTTACCGCATCTCTGATGTAGTCTCTTGTTCTGGGAGAGATAGCGTCACTGTAGTGGATGGGATCCCACCACCTGCCAGCCAGCCAAGGAGGGCCTCCGACCGATCAACCCTCAGGGAGAGAGAGGACCCTGGGATGGTAAACCGAACCCAATACCTCGGGGTGAGAGAGGAGAGAGGAGCCAGACTCCCCTAGGCCGAGGGCAAAGGCAGGAGTGGGCAGGAGGGAGGAGAGTGTTTCGTGACGAAACAAAAAACTCACGATAAAAACCGTGGTGTTGAGTTTTCAATCGCCGGAGGTGTAGCGGAGACGGAGGATATTCTGAACGCTAAGGATTTTTTTCTTTGTTTTTTTGTTTGACTCATTGATTATTTGTTTAAGGTACAAAAAACGTATGGAGCGCTAGCTATGACGACAAAAAACCTATTCCTCCCCGGACCAGGCCGAACGACAGAGCTAAAAAAACCCTCTGGGGTAGAAAAAACTACTCCCGCCAGAAATCCTTCCCGTAGACCACGAACCAATAACCCCGACCCCCAAGCGACAAAAAGAAAGCTAGCTACCCGACCGTGAACCAAGAACTCGCCAAACCCCAAGAACAAACACCTAAAGGCAGAAACCCAAACCGAACCCCTAAGGGCCAATGGCCACAACTGAAATCCATCATAGGAACCCCTAGGCCATATGAGGAGGGCCAGGAGGAGGGAGCCGAAGCCGCGGGCGCATAGGGTATAAGGCAAACCACCCCGAAGGCGGTGACCGAGAAGTGAGGAGAGGAGGTGTGTGGCAGGTGTGCCAGCGACCGTACGTCCTCCGGGACATTCGACGATGGAGGCAGTAAGGTGCCAGCCTGAGAGGAGGTGGTAGTAGGGTACCAGCCGATCCGACCGTGGACAAGAGCCCTAAGCGAAGCAGGTGTTTTACCGCGTCTCTCATGTAGTCCCTTGTTCTGGGAGAGATAGCGTCACTGTAGTGGAAGGGATCCCACCACCTGCCAGTCAAAAAGGGCCCAAAGAGAAGAGGAGGGGTAGACCCAAGTCCGTGAGCCACAGCTATCGGTAATCGCGTTCGTGTCTAACTAGGCAGCCTCTTAGGGGAGCAAGAGAATGGAGAGATCGACCGAAGCCTGAAGGCTGTTCTCTCCTACTGCAACTGTAGTCCCGGCCGTCTGCTGTTGGTGGAAAAGGGGTTGCCGACCATGCCAACGCCTAAGCGAGGCGGGGCAGGAAGAGGAGAAACATCACGAAGATGAAGGACCCCAACCAGGGATGGAACCAAGAGAGTCAAGAAATAAACCAGGACCTCAAGCGAGAGGGGAAGCGAGCCCACCTCCTGTAGCCGAGGCTAGATGGAGGGAGATGGGGGGGGGGGTGGTGGTGCTAGACGATGAAAGCCACGATAGTAACCATGGTGTTGAGTTTTCAATCGCCGGAGGTGCAGCGGAGACGGAGGATGTTCTGAAAGCTAAGGAGGCACCTCGATATTTATATTCCGCGTCTGGGTGGTCGCGGGCTACATCTATCTATTACCAAACAATGTACCATTCCTAATTCCTATCCCCTACTATCGTACGGGGATCCCGTTTGACCCTGACAAACTTCACCTCTGGCTCGGACTACGGTCTCCATGCGTTGTTGTGTTTCCGCAAGGCCATTTGAAACCTCTCCGGCGAAAACGCATGATTGCTTCGTCTCGGAGGGTTGGGTATGAGCGAGTGGTCTTATCTCGAGCCAACTCACCTTCCTCCTTTCTCTGACTGGAGTGATCAGCTCAGTCGAGAGTCTTATCAAATGCCTCGTTGTCTTCACAACTTGACTGCATTGACTTTGCGGACTTTCTGCCACGATCGGACTAGTCAACATCGTGAGAAAGTTCCTCATCCACAGACAGGCCTCCGGTTGGCTCTACACTGTGTGAGCACTAGACTGGGCTCCGTGCCTCCTCCTTACGGGCACATCCCGATAACTCATTGGACTGTTGGTGATTTCGTCCCAACACCTTCTGTCCATGTCTGAGGTAGTCAACCTCGCTTAGCTTGTAGCTCCACGGTTACCCCTCCGATTGACTCCATTCCACTTTTCAGACACGGCCTGAGGTCTCCCCTTAAATATCCTGCGAACGGCCTCGGGCCGGATGGACGGCCACGATGTCTACAGTCTTATGAAGCATGCCTAGTTTTCACCGGTTTATATTGTTGGGACACCAAATTCCGGCGACACTATTACTGCGCGCAGGGCCAATGGTGGGGCTGGAGGGGGGTCTTGGCTATGAAATCTTCGCGGTTTTCAGGAGGTCTGTGTGTGTGGACGGCAGTGCGTTCATATGTGTAACAGATCCATACCACTTTGCTCAGGCTAACAGGCGGTAGCTCTGCCAATAGTGGCACTGGGTAGACATCCGAGATACCCTTGGAAAGCTGGCGTCGCATAGAAGCAGGGCACCGAGTATCAGACACTGCATCCAAAGGATGCCTGGGCAATCTGGTGTCAAAGCCAGCACTCTGCCAGAACTCCGCCAGGGGAAAGACCACTTTCATAACAGGCTGTAAACCTACCAATAGTGGCGCTGGGTAGACGTCTAAGGTACCGTTGGGAAGCTGGCATCGCGTAGAATCAGCGCGCCGAGTATCAGACACTGCATGCAAAGGACCTCTGGGCAATCTGGTATCAAGGTCAGCACTCCGCCAGAACTTCGCTATGGTAAAGACCACTTTCATAACAGGCTGTAACGCTCCCAATAGTGGCGCTGGGTAGACGTCCAAGGTACCGTTGGAAAGCTGGCATCACGTAGAATCAGGGCGCCGAGTATCAGATACTGCACCCAAAGGACGCCTGGGCAATCTGGCATCAAAGTCAGCACTCTGCCAGAACTCCGCCAGGGTAAAGACCATTTTCTGAACAGGCTGTAACTCTACCAATAGTGGCGCTGGGTATACGTCCGAGGTACCGTTGGAAAGCTGGCATCGCGTAGAATCAGGGCGCCGAGTATCAGAAACTGCATGCAAAGAGCCCTTGGCCAATCTGGCGTTAAGGTCAGCAGTTTGCCAGAACTCCGTCAGGGTAAAGACCACTTTCATAACAGTCTGTAACCCTGCCTGTATTGGTGCTGGGTAGGCGTCCAAGGTACTGTTGGAAACCTGGCGTCGCGTAGAACCAGACCGCTCAGGATGGGATGCCGCGCCGGAAGGATACCCGAGGAATCCCACGTCAAAGTCAGCACTTAATGACAAGCTGGCTAACTTGGCAAAGCAGGCAAAGTAAACAACCAAGTCCGGAAGGCAGGGGAGCTGGTAGTGGGGGAGCCAGGAGGGGGGGAGCCGGTAAAGAGGAGGTGGTAGGGGGGTGGTTAAGGGGGAGCAGCTGGCAGCTGTGTTTATTACTTGGAATCACAGGATGGTAACTACTTGTGGTAGACGGCATCGCCTACTTAGGATTTAATCTGGATCTGGCGCTTCCTAGCATCAGCACTAGGATGCAACCTGACTCGGCGCCCAACTACCAGACGCGCAGGACACCACCAGACCTGGCGCCCGAGTACTAGACGCACAGGACGCAACCAGACCCGGCGCCCGAGTACCAGACGCACAGGACGCACAGGATGCAGAATTCTTTCTACTTGGGTCAGGATGCACTGCGCCCGCACCTGATGCAGGAATAATTTTTGCTGATGATGGCCGTCGTCAGGGCCTTCGAGGAATGGCGATGTTATCTCCTGGGAAGACCCGTCACAATCCTGACAGATCACTTCAACCTCAAGCACTTTACTACCAAGAGGCTGTTAAACAATCGACAAGCCCAGTGGTCCGAGTTCCTGTCCCAGTTCAACTACAAGATCGAGTACCAGCGGCAGAAAGCTGCACAGTAAAGCCGATGCCCTGACTCATGTGGCAAAGGAGACCGCTAAGGAAGCGGAGGACAGCGAGATCATCGAACTCAAGTGGTGTTGAAGTCTCAGTCTCTGAGTTTGTTGGTGAACATTACGCTCCCTACCGGAGCGTCCCCTATTGAAGAACTTTGGAAAGAAGCCTATAAAGCTGACAAGATCCCAACCCAGGTTCTCCGCGCCCTCGAGGATGGCGATAGGCACTCCCGTCTGCTGTCACTCAATGAATGTTAATACGAAGGGGAGCGGCTACTCTACCGCCATCAGATCTATATCCCCCAACATGACGAATTCAAGTTACGCCTACGGCTTATACAGGATTCTCATGATCGGCCTTCAGCCGGGCACCCGGGATGTGCTAAGACCCACGAACTCATGTCCCGACGCTACGTTTGGCCCAGTATGAGATGGGACATCGGTCGCTTTGTGGCCAATTGCCATATATGCCAACGAAGTTGTACCTCCCGGCACGCCCCCTTTGGCATCCTACGTCTCCTGCCGATACCCGACCCTTCCTGGGAACACATCTCCATGGACTTCATAACTGGCCTACCATGGAGTCAAGGGAACAATGCTATCCTACTGGTGGTAGACCGAATGTCCAAGATGTGCCACGTCATTGCCTGTCAGACCACCATTGACGCTCCCACCCTCGCTGACCTATAGCTACGCCACATCTGGAAACATCACGGCCTACCAAAGACAATCACTTGCGACCGTGGCACACAGTCCACGGCCGATTTCTGGAGAACCGTATGCCAACGGCTCGAGGTGGAAAGGAAAATGTCGATGGCCTTCCACCCCCAAACTTACGGTCAGACCGAACGTGTCAATGCGATCATGGAACAATATCTGAGGACCTTTGTCAACTACCGACAAGACGACTGGTCTCTCTGGCTCCCCATGGCTGAGTTCGCGGCTAACAACCATGCCTCTGAATCCACCAGTCTATCGCCGTTCTTCGCCAACCATGGCTATGACCCCCGCATGGACTTCCTGTACACCCCTGAAGAGACCCCCGATGAGCCAACTGCCGGGACATTTGTGGACCGCATCAGAGAGATCCAGGACCATCTCCGCGTCGAGATCGCCTTCACTCAGGATAGGCAGCAGGAGTATGCCGACAAAGGAAGACTACCGGCACCCCACTTCCAGGTGGGAGATCACATTTGGTTAAACGCCAAGAACATCCGGACCAAACGAGCGTCAGTAAAGCCTGACAACAAATGTTTCGGCCCTTACCCTGTCCTCGCCCAGATTGGTACCCATGCCTACCAGTTAGACCTTCCCATGTCTATGAGGATCCACAATGTCTTCCATGTCTCCCTACTCGACCCCGCCCCCCAGGACCCTCTTTCTAGTCAAAGAATACCTCCTCCGCCAGCGGTGGAAGTTGATGGAGAGCAAGAATGGCAGGTCGAGGAGGTCCTTGATACTAAGTTTGTTCAGAACCATCTACGCTACCTTATTCGTTGGAAGGGTTATCCAGAGGCCACCTGGGAACCAGCTGACTGCCTTAACGGCCTCCAGGGTCTGGACCAATTTCATGAACGCTACCCCCACAAACCGGGACCCCTGCCTGAATAACTCACCTCAAGGGACAGCGGCGTCAGAGAGGAGAGCTAGTATCACGGCCACCCTGCCTAGTAGGAGGAAGGAATATTGGATTCTTTGGTTGCCTATATGGGACTATGGTTTCTTTGGTTGCGTAGTGGGATTCCCTTTGTGTTATGATTAGGTTTGGTTGTCGCGCAATAGAAACTGGTGGAACGTGATGGAAGGATCCCAGCTGTGCGCGATGCCAAGGACCTTCCTTTGTATTAGTGATCATGGAGGATTTTCTATCCATATAAGGGGGTGTGCCCCCTCATATTTTATATTCTTTATGTACTCTGGGAATCTCCTTTGGACACGTGTACCTAGGAATTACACCTCTTCTATCTCCTGTCCTCCTGAACCTCTGAACCCTGACCCTGAACCCCTGAACCTCACTCCTCGTACAACTCGGTTATGTTGTGCACCTGTTCCTCGTCCTTGCCTCCGAACTTCTGCCTGTCCTGCTCTTGGTATGCCTTGGGCTACCTGGCCCTCCAACCCTGTCCGTTACAGCAGGGGACGTAAAAAAGTAAAACTCGGCATCCCGAGCGGCCGCCCACATATCAGACGCAGAGTTTTCTTTTCCTGATGTACTTCAAGAGATTCCTGGACCCGTGCATAAATACTTTTCAATTGACCATGCAGACAGTATTGGTTGTGATGAAGGTAGAAATATATTACCAGTTGAATCCTATCAAAACCTTAACCTTGCCTCACTTCCACCATCAAAACTTAAACTTAAAGTTGGCATACCAGTTATTTTGCTACGCAACCTTTGTCCTCAAAAGGGTCTCTGTAATGGAACATGAATGACTATTACTAGATTAGAAAGATGGTGGATTGAGGTACGAATACTAGGAGGTGATTTTCATGGAGCAGTTAGGATTATTCCTCGCAATACTCTTTCAAAAACTGAAGGTGCAGTGCCTTTCATACTTATCCATAAACAATGTCCAATTCCTTTATCATTTCCCATGACAGTAAACTTGGCTCAGGGACCATGACTGGATGTACTCAGAATTGATCTGCGTGAGCCAGTCTTTACACATGGGCAACTTTATGTTACATTTTCTCGAGTTACTACTGTTCAAAATTTAAATGTTTTACAGCTTACCCATCATGGACCTTCTACTCAGAATATTGTATATCCTGAAGTTTTATTATAAAATTTATAAGATTTATATTGCAGGAGGAGGAGGAAAAAATTGATTAAGCTATTCAGAAATAATTGGAAAGTACATACAACAGGAATTTATTATTCAAAAGGGGATTGAAGTTGGCAATTAGAATATGAGAGAAGCAGTTAAAGTTTACTTTTAGTTGTTTTCTTCTCTTTAATAGTTATATCTTCTTTCTAACACTGGCATAGTATTGTATAATTAAACTAATCAGAATCTTTGATATAAACCATCAATTTCTACAGGTAATAAGAGAGATTAGATTATATTATCATGGCCTTTAGTCTATGAACAAGAAATTAAATTCAACTATAATATTTTGGCTGTTTGATAGACTGAGCAACAGGAATCCTCAAGGTCTCGGGGTAGTCTATGCTAGTGTTTCTGTATTTGGAGTTTCAATATTTCTTCCTTACATATGGGGAAATGGTTTTTAGTTCTTGAAACTCATGCAATGTTTAATTTCTGCCTTGAATTGATCTGGAGAGGTGCTAGCACGCCCTCCAGAATTGATTCAGATTGTGCCATCAGGGGTGAGCCTAATCTAGGACCTGATCCGCTTCGCCGGGAATCACATTACTTGGCTAGCAATGATTCTATCACCAGTCTTCCCGTATCTTCAGCCCTTTTCCGAAGTATGACAAGTGTTGCACGGCTCTGTCAGCAATGCGGGGGTGGGCTCTGTCATGTCCGATCATGATTTGGGTGTAACAACCTTGTTAACGGGGAAACCGCTGACCGAGGGCTCCTGACAGAAAATTAAACATATTGTTGATTATCTTAATGAATGGTATTGAGACCCACTTTAAAGTTCATGTGTAAGTGATGAGAATATGGGGAACAGGAATATGTAAACTGTATTTTTACATTGTCCTCTATTTCTCTTGTGCGGGAATTTTAAGACCCCCTCCTCCAACCAAGACACCTAGCATTTTCTAGGATGTAGAAAACTTACATGATATAGCTTTATGAGTCTTTTGAGACATGGAATGAGATTTGTACATTCATAGGAGATGGTTCTTGACCTTAGTAAGTGACAATTATTAGGATTGTAAAGATTGGTAAAAAGTAATAGATAGTAAACAAACTATATTCATATTTAGCAAAATTGACTATAGAATAACTTATTGTGGAAGTAATCTACAAGGTTGCCTGTGGGTATGCGATTTAACAGTCACTATCTAAATAAGGAGATTTAGCTGGAAGTTCCCAATATAAGCGGTTTATATGGTCTGACTTGACAGTTAGAGTAGGCTATAGATAGTACCTCAACTGGTATACGACTTTGAGATTACAAAGCTCTAATGGGAACTGGTATCTAGTTTACAAGGTAAATGTTGTGTTTTGTATTCAAGTTACTGGTGGTTTTGTTACGACCCTACGATATAGAGCTATGGTAACCTACATCTACACCCATACATAAGACTAAGAGGTCAGATGGTAGATGAGGTGGGTATGCAGGCGCATATCCGAGAGATATCTGATGGTCCGCAAATCTCTAAGAACAGAAGGTACTTAAGGAATAGGTGTATCTAAGTAGTGGTAATGACGTGACGATGTCCGCTCTGGCCTAGGGATAGGTCAGAAGGGTGGGTGAATTTACCCTGCCTAAGGAAGTCACGTTACCCTACCATGGAGACAGGTTTCGTGTTACTATGGACATCCTTACCCTACCTTTGGGACACTATTACCCTACCTTCAGTCGGAAATGTTCTCGGAGGAATTCCGGGAAATGTTGGGTTTGTTTGTTACGCAATGACGATCGACGGGCACTTGATTGCACTTTGATGGGAAGACTACGGAAGGAGCTAGAGTGCTTCGAACAAGCTATAACTTGGTAGAATTATTCTTAACAGGTACCTGCGGCCCCAGGGTTCGCCCCGGGCGTCATGGGCCAAAATGGGTGGAGTCGCCGTTATGCTAGTAAAATGGAATCTAGGAAGACATGTCCATAACACTGTATGCGTCGTCGCCGTCTGTCCGACCAGAGACTGTTCGCAGGGTATATAAGGGGGCCAAGGTGAGAAGGTCAGGTAGCTTCTCCAAAAGGAACGGAGTAAAACAGACCAAATCTGACGGAGTTAGCGTGAGCTATCCGGAAGGGTCCCCAGAGTAGTCCCGGGTAGTGCCGGAGCCATCTGGAAAGGTTTTACGCCAATCAAGCCTACACGTGCCCCTTTGCCGTAGGCTCTTTGTGGATTGTTTGAAGACTCTAATAGCATGACACTTATCACAGTGAGTCGTGTGCCGGGGGTAAGGGACCATGGGTAGCGCCTATGGGTCCCGCTGCCGACACAGCTCGCCGTGGGAGAGTCGTGAACCCCCTAAGTTCGCAATCAAGAAAGATAGAACTTAGCCGGACGATAGCTGATGTCTACGAGTACTTGCATAGGTCATAGCACATGGGAAGAGAGTCATTTAGTTAGCTTTCCTAAGCCTCTCGACAGTTAGCCACTGGCGGGACACCGATGCGCAGAGGTTTTCACTCCAGCAGGTGTATTGGGAAACACCTTGCAGGAACTGATGTGCGTATAGGAGATTTCTGCTAGAGTGCGCTGACACCTATGGCCCTTCGGGGACACGGTCATGGTGCCGGGGCAACCCTCACGGAGAAGGGAATACTGACGTTGGTTTGGGTAACCTGATGGGGGAGTTTTTGGTATAAGTCTGACTACTTAAGGATTATACAAGAACTCTCCTACCCCGACACAATCACCATCCTCTCGAGAGACTTTAATTGAGATAAGCCAGAGCTTAACAATATTAAGTTTTACCTTTTACTTTTATTCTTTACACTTTTGCAAGAGCTGTGTTCGAGAGATTTGAAGTTTGGTGTGGTCGCAGCCTTAGGAGCCATGTACCTGAGGGAGCCCCCGTTACAGTATATCGTTAAGCGAGCCTCTCGCTTAACTCTCCTCCTGATTTTTTTGTTCGTGAAATCGACGTTAATAAGACCATGATAGCTACTCAAGCTTTGCCAGCCACGGTCGAAGACACAACGTCGAGTTCGGACAGCAGCTTGGATCTCAATGAGAACCCCCTAGAAGCTGCCATTTTCAGAGCCTCCATTATCGCAGACACACGCGGCCTCGGAGAGTCATCGCACCTATTGATCGATGCAGCTCCTATTGAACTGGCTAACAAATGTCGAGACTTGGTCCTCCCGGACCCCGGCATCGCCCCTCTGTCATTCCTAAGCGATATTCTCTTTGCACAAGGTGTATAAAAGGATAACCCCGAAGCTTAAGAGTTGACCGTTGCGGAGTTCACGCGCAACTTCGTCGAGCCCTATATCCTACGAGAAGTGATGCAGGAGATCACAAGGGCAAAAGGGGAATTGCATAATTGGAATAAGAAGACACAGAAGGTCTTCCGGAAACAGATTATACATTCATCGGTGGGATGGATGAAAATGCAACATGACGTAATTTTGGTATTGTTAGGAAACCAAGAGGCAATGAGGGTGCGGATGGAAGCATTGGAAAAGGCTGTGAAGGATAGATACCAGAGAGATGAGGACAATGATGTCCTGATGATTGAGGCGGTCCCTGCGGTGCCCCTATTGAAGGAGAAGCCTGCGGATTATGTGGGGCAGCTGACTCTCTTCGCGAGAAATGAGAAATAAAGGGCTCCATTGAGTCCTCTAGGTCTGAGAATAGTGGAAAGCTTACAGGATCAAGGATCCGAAGCAGCTCATTCCTTCGGTCGTGCCTCCTCTGGTTCGCTCTCTACCTCGGTGGCCGGGAGTCACTCTGTCAGTCCTATAGGGAATACAAGACCACACGGTTCAAGACGAGTGTCCCCTCAACCATCGCGACCAATTCGAGAACCATCTCCTACAATCACAGTAAGGCTTGTGGAACATCTCGAATGGCAACCTGCCTTCCCGTTTCCAATATCGCTCCTCCCCTCTCCAGAGGGAACGTTACACCAAGGTCTGGTAATACCACCTGAGCATAACCCAACTCCAGCAGCAACGCCTGCACCTCTTGCGGTCAAAAGTACATGGCCAGCCATGAGACCTGGGTCTCCGGGGGCAGTCGACCGTATGGAGAAAACGTTGAATATACTCGAGAGAACCTCACGAGGACCCGGCCGTCCCACTATGGCCTCTCAAGGCACTCCTGTCCCTATCGCGGCCACGCCCCGCCAACCCAATCGGCCACAGGTCGTCATACCAACGGCACCTGTTAAACCTTCGGGAAATGCTAGTTTTTCTGGGTTTGGACAGGCACCTCCGGTCAGAGGACCCTTTTGTCATCCCTCTTGCCCTGGATATGGTAGACGTCATAACTTCTTTTGTCACCTGCCACCACCAGAGGTACCGGGGGGTCCACGGAAGGAGGTCAGGCAAGATAAGGGAAAGGGAAAGGAAACGGAGAAGAAGGGACCCCTCTGCGGGTATTGTCTACGACGAGGTCATGAAGGACGTCCAGAACATCCAGAGACCTACTCCGCTTTGGAGGAATGGTTAAAGGTGTCGCAGGTTGCGCCAAACCCGATACCGTGGGGGAGTAACCAGCCAGCAGGCTCAGTGTAACGTGTTCGCACCGGGGTGCTAATCACGCTTCCGGGTACAATAGGAGTAGCGCACAAGCTGATCAACAACCTATGGGCGTACTGCGCTAAGGGAGGCTCCGAGAGAAAGATATAAAGAATAGGGACTTGAAGGGGTAACCGGTCAACCAAGTATATTAGAAATACTCTGTCCGTCGAAGTCTGCCGTTCCTCTAAGGGAATCAACGG
>LN891026.1:340935-360326 GCA_900010015.1 Tuber aestivum | reverse complement strand
CCGAGCACAGAATATTCTCTGGGACTAGGGAGAAAGTAGAATTTAAGAAAACAAAGAATAGTAATATTAGAAAATTCCCTCTCTCATAATCACGAGACCGTGTGATACACACAGGTGGATACTTGTCACAATATGAGGCGCACACCGTAGCGGCGTGCGATGTTAGGAACGTCCGGGAGCAGAACAAACAACGTTTGATGCCCGACCTATTTCATGTCAGCTTTTTCCGGAATCTCAAATTTGAACCAAACGAGCTAACACCATCCAGGTTAAGTAAGTGAAATAACAGCGGGAAACCCGTCGCACCAACACAACACGAAGCGCCAGAATGGCCCAAAGTCCAACATCTTACCGCGCCTGAGGAGACAGGTAAATACAGTGCGCGGGAGAATCCACGATGCCATTCATGCAAGAGGCAAACCCCGACTGGTTTGTCAATCCTACACAGAAGATTCGCTACCTGGTTATCTAAAGAATACTCGGAAAACCCACCATCTATCGAGACTCCTCTCCCCGCCGCCGGGCTCCTATACAATACAACTACCAAGATGGTGGGGGCGAGTCCTTGCCCAAAGTATTAGCGGACACCCCCGCGCTCCCCGAAATTCTCCAGCCGATGGTAACGGGAGACAATTGAAAACAGGTATGTACTAAAAGCCTCTACTCGGTATCCATTCCTTGAATGCAGTGCTCCCAATCACCCGGGGGGCAGGGAAGGCCCCACAGGGGGACTGCTTGGAGCCTTGGACAGAGTTTAAGGGCCATGTGCAGTCAGTCCGAGGCGGTGAAAGTGGAGCACAGCTGTCTTTAGGTAGGACAGAGGGCAGTACAGGGTTAAACAGAGTTGGTAATATGGACAGTGGGAGACCTCCGGGGTGGCTAGGGACTGCGGAGAATTAGAGGGCAATATATTCTACCACAAACAACCTCAAGAATAGTTGAAACATTGTGGTTAACAAGCTCCTTTAATCATCTGATTTCTGGCAGCAGGCCATGATCTCCTTTCCTGACCGTTCAAATATGACGCCCGACACACGCCCCCGATGTGTCAACAAGCCCAATGTGGAATCATCCCCAACGGATCGAATCTGGTGAATGGTGCCCCGAATAAACACCGGGAAACCTGGGTAGCCACCGAGGGATGAAGCACAATATAAAGGGGCAGGATGTGCCGTGCCAGGGTGCCCAGGCCCGATGGATCGTCCACCTTTTAGGAGCAATAGCTGTCGAGTGAGATGTTGTGACGACAAAGGGCAACTATGAATTCAACAACCTAGATGAAGCTTCAAGCATGTCTTTCACCAAATATCCAGCAGCCTTCGCCTACAACATGTCAGTGGGGGTTTTATTTTCTCGTTATTTCGGTCCTGCTAATTCCTTGGGAAATATTTCTTGGGGCCGTACTGTGGCGAGCTGTTGTAGCAATAGTGTTTCTGAGCAGTAGTTAGGGCTTTTGAGCACAAGGATAATGGTAGTAGGTTTGGTAGGATATAGGGCTTTTGAGAGGGGGCAAGGGACTGTGTTTCAGTTGATTTGTGGGGAGGGCACTGGGGAATAGAACTGCCGGGGCCCTTATTGGGAGAGGAACCCACACAAGAGACAGGGACAGCGCAGCAGTTTTTCATCAGTCTTGCCCGAGGAAAAAAAGGACGTTGTTTTTTTTCTTTGAGACGGGATTTTTTTTTCTTTAGTTTTTCTATCCTCCAGAGAGAGGCCTTTGTTTTACTCTTGTCTTCGGCTTTTAGTTTTTTTTTTTTTACTTTTAGAATTTATTGACTTCGTCTGAAAAGCCAGAGCAAGTTTGTCCACGCCCTGGCCAGCCTACCCTCGCCTCATAGAACTGTCTAAGGAGTGTAGACTCCGACAGTACCTAACTTATCTGTCAGGGCCCGCTTCCTCTCTATCCGTTATTCCAGTCCTCATCCCACATATCGCTTACACGTGACCCAAACCAATAGCAAACACAATCAATGGATTCTCCAAGCCACTAGATTCTTCCTTACTTCGGCTTCTTATCCTTCCACGGTTTGTCGCATATACTCATCAATTGTCGCTAACTTTCGTTTTTTTTTGGGGAGGTGTATTTCTTGGCACCTCCCTCATTTCCCTTCGCTAGGACCCCTGTTATCCCCGTGTTTTTTCACAATCACCGTCAGCAATCATTCACACCACACACTCCTAGAATCCAGGGAGTGTAATGTCACACAAGTGTTTGAGATGTGCTCCGTGTGGTGCCTTCAATCACAGAGGTGTCCGGCATTATCAGGTCCTATTATGAAGCAGGTTGCTCATTGATGATATTTACCACCTCAAAGCAACAGAATCCGCTTCTGCTCAATTTAGTTCACAATGGCAAGCCTTCCGAACATGGGGGGTGGTTTTTTGTTCACATGAGTATTGACAATACTACAATGCTACGGCACCCAACATCAAGGCAAGGGTATCAAGCTGACTTTCAGTACCAGGCCCATTTTTCTCACTCCCTTATTGAACGCGAAATTTACTCTAGGAGCGCTCCCCGGGGATTCGAGATCCGCCTGGCACCGCGCGAACGAGGCACAGGAGGTAACTCTGGGCAAAAGCATGATCTCCGGTTGATAGATCAAATGGTGGGCTTTTAGTCTGGTAGCTACCTGTATCGGTGCCTTACGGGGAGAGCCGAATCGGCAAACGCAACCCCCATCACTGTTTCCTTAGTACTTGAGATGGTCTGGCGGCGCAAGCTTATGGGTTTATGCTGCCTAACACACTGGAAAGCGCAGACCAATAGGCAAGCCACATCGAACCGACCGGCAACAAGCGACACATCCCACAAGGTTTAAAATAAATTCCTGAACCCGACCCGCCGACCCTACCATCGTCCAGAGTCCCGAATCACCCGGGAGCCCACCAAGAACCCTGGACGCGATGTAACGGCCGCCCGCAATCTATCTGGGGGAGCAGTGAAAATACAGGACGGGTGTCTTGAGGTAGGACGAAACAGTGGTGGTCAAGGGAAGAGTAGGGAACCTCGGGGAACTGCCGGGGACTCCTATGGGGGCCGGGGACTATCGGGAAAGGTACAGGGACTGTGGGGGACAACACATTGTACTACGAACAACCCTAGATATGGTTGAAATATTGGGGCTGACAGGGCCCTTTTGTTCATAGGATTTTAGGATATAAAGTGGCACTCGTTAGTAGTCCCCCCGGTCTCACTAGTCTTGGGTGTAGTTCGTCCTAGCACCCCCGAAACGGTGCCTTACACTCCAGAGTCCCTCCGGTCCTACCCCAAGGAGGGACGTCTCTGGTTCTCACCGGTATCAATATTTCGTATTCCGGTTTTCCTAACAATGTCTGCCGCTTTCATTTTTTTCTTCTCCGGTCACCAGATGCCTTTATATACACTGATAGCAATGAAGAATTCCTTACAGTCTCCGAACACGATCCAGGTGATCCCGCTTTTACCCCTCTTCTTGTTTCCTTGGACTTGTCCCAACTGCTCTTTACCCCGCTCCTGTCAACCAATCCCATGCCCTCCTATTCCCGCATGCTACAAGTTCCCTTGCCTTCCAAGCTTACTCCCTAGTACGTGAGCCTTTTGCAGGAGCTCCAGAACCTTCTTCATCACTGACAAATAAAATGAAAGAAAAAAGCTCATAAGCATTATAAAGAAAAGAGTTCCAGCTCCGGAGATATCTCCGTTACCCCTCAATCCCGGGGTTGATAATGATAGGACCATTACCTTGAGTACCGGTCATTTGCAATATTCAACAGGTCCCCAAGGCTGGGTCTAGTGGTCTCTGCGAGAGAGTAATCCTCGCGCGGCACCCCCAGTACGAATGGCTGGGCATCAGTAGGGCCTGTTCCTGCAAGGAATACAATCCAGCTTTCGAAGTTTCCTTTGCGAGTTTTCATTGAATCCCTGGAGGGTATAAGAAGCAGGGGTCTAATGAAGCGAATCAAGGGTTCGCCAGGGGTGAGGAAATATAAAAAAACTCACTCACCACCGATCTATAAGCATAGGACACACGATATTGATGAGTGCTGACAGTGTAGAAATCTACCGGTTGGCACGTTGGATGGAAGTGCTGACCAAAGAGCAGAAAGAGAAGGCTCGCTTTCATTATCATATCATACTGAATCTGGTAACTGGCGCTAAGGGTGGCACAATCATGGCGCCTGCCCGTCTGTACTCTGGTGCTGGGGCAAACCGTGTGCACCGCATTCTAGCCTAGGATGCCCCGTGAGTTGGTTTGTTGCTTTCATCATAGTACGGGTAACCAAGTACCCAAGTTTATCGCCGGCTATCTATGGTTGCGGAAGACTAAACTCTAAACCAACTTTCAGACAAAAAAAGTGACGGTTTTCCTGCAACGGCAACCGTAACACTTTTTTTCAAACACCGTGTGTTTACAATAGGGCACAAAACTCTAGCTCCTGAACCCTATATGTTACCGTATCACTGGCACCCACATGAGAATTGTAGAACTATTCATATTTCAAAAAGAAAGTCCAGATCTGTATTTTTGTAGTATGGTTCTGGAAGACTAGCCTCTAAACCAGTTTTGATCCAAAAAGTGACAATTTTCCATGCAACGTTTGGCGTAACACTGCCAAGGCTTTCTGTACAGCTACTTAGGTTATCCAACCTAAACTCCTCAAGTATTTTGGAATCTATGATAGTTTAAAATCCACTAAAGGTAACCATAAGGAAGATACTCATAGTTGTTATTTATTAAGCATACTATGATAGTATAACAAATAATTATGTGGAATTTATGTATCAGATTGGATAGTAAGATAAAATCTAATTGAAAGCAAGTAGAAATAACCAGAGAGAAATATTTTAAGTACAGAAGAGACTAGTTAAGTCTTTGATTCCCGAATTTGTTGATGAGAGGAATATATCTTTTATAGTCATACCTCTTAAAATCATCACATAAAATTCATCATGATAGGGTTCTAAAACCTAAGTGGTTATGTAGAAAGCCTTGGCAGTGTTATGCTAAGTGTTGCATGGAAAATTGTCACACTTTTTGGGTCAAAACTGGTTTAGAGGCTAGTCTTCCAGAACCATACAATTAATGTTCTTATATTAAACTTCAGAAAGTGGAATGAATATTACCTGGATGATCTGGAGATATGTGTATAGTAGAAAATAAAACAACTTGGAAGGGAGATAAAATTACAAACAGACAAATTGGAGCTATAGAATGATATTAATATGTATTTCTAAATATAATTACAGTCTACCTATGGTCTCATTGTGTATTCGGAATCTGGTAACTAGAGGATGTCTTTCGAGGCTAGCAGAATTCGTAGTAAAAGAGGATCACAACATCATGACCTGGTAATATACTGTAAACCCTCGTGAAATCCACTATCTCCATCTGCCCACCCCCCCTGAGAAAGAATTAGCATTTTCCCGATACAGTAAAGATACGACGGCTAGGTGTGTATTGGCTCTTGCTAACTGGTATTCCCAATTCATTAACCTGCTGGACTAAACCTATAGTGGGATGATGGGGAGCCGCAGAGTGAAGTTTTAGGAGATTTTACGGTATTCCCTTGTCGGATTAAGATCATTCTTTTTTTTTTGTGTGAAACCAGGAAAAAATGCAGGGTGACCTCTGTCAGGCTACCTGAGTGAGCGATCAAGTAACTTCGTATCGAATCATAACCAAACTAGCTATTATCATACCCATATTAGAATGATATATTAGGACTAGGTCCTTACTACTAATTGCTGGCTCCTAATACATGATGAAAATACAAGTACATAATAATTGATAGGGTGCAGGAGGTAGAGTTTTGTGCCCTATTGTAAACACACCATGTTTGAGAAAAAGTGTTACGGTTGCCGTTGCAGGAAAACCGTCACTTTTTTTGTCTGAAAGTTGGTTTAGAGTTTAGTCTTCCGCAACCATACCAGAACAGCTGATTCTCCTCCGTTATCTCTATTTACTCCCCGTGAGGGAAGGGTGGGGACAACATAAAGTTATGTCTCGATGAGTCAGATAGGTGTTAAAGTGCGCGTGAATACTTGTGAAAGAAAACCACTGTTGCTGTCGGTCCTGGTTGTAGTTGCCTTGCTGTAGGCGATAAATATAGCTACAGGTATGCAGATGTTACAGAGTGCACACGACTTCGGGCCCATGATGGAGCAAAATGTTCTCACTGAATATCACCCGGATTTCCCCGTTTCGGTTGGTCCCCGTACGGACGGCTCACTTCGTTTTGGGAGTGCGCCCGATTATAGGCAGCCATTAGCACATGCTAGCCAAGGCCTCGGCGCGGAACACAGCCAGCCGCAAGTACAAACACCCATTGAAGCGCCGGTGGGAGTTCCCCACGCCACACTTCCTGGCCTGACCGTTCGGGCGAATGGGATCCAATTTTGCCAGGAATTCAGGGCAATTGAACTGTATGAAGGCAAACATACTGAAGGGATTCGCCACCAAGTATGCGTGACGGGTACAGGTCTCATTAAGATTTTTAGCACACCATACATTGGTCAAACCGATAGAGTTCTCTGATTAAAAAACAAAACGACCCTATTGGGCCTCTACCGGGTGAGGTTAAGGGGGTGTTTGGCACGCGGTGATTTGAAATAATCGTGATTTCGAAACATGTTTTGGGCCAAATCATGTTTTGTAATAACAATGGGGTTTGGCATGCCATAAATATTTATAGAAAGTTAAGGATACGGTTGTAAAACTTGAAGATGTTTTATTATGGGTCAGATATCATGCTTTCCGACCTGGCAGTAGTGGCAACTTGTAGTATATTAGTATATCAATGATCTCATAATCTTCATAGCCAGTAGACATAATAGGGATGTGGCTTGTTGTACTTTGTTTTTACTGTAGTGCTGCAAAAAATTGTAGTTGAGAATTGAGTTTAAATAATTTCATATATGCATAGATTAATTATAAAAATCTTTCACTTGTTTGCATATCATTTATTTAACAACATATTGCCAATAATAAATTTAACCAGCTAATAATTATATGGCTAACAAACCCTTATTCTCAAAACATGTTTAGAAACAATGGTGCTGTTTGGCATGATTGTGTGTTCGAATAAGGGTTGTTGGTTGTTTGTACACATGTTTATAAAGCATGATTTGAAATCATGATTATTTCAAATCAACTGCGTGCCAAACACCGCCTAAGTTTGAACAACGGGGTTGACATATATCCCACACCGCGATTCTACTACAACTATATTCTATCTTAAAGTACGCTTCCAAAAAGTTCCGTACGGAAACGGTTTTTACACCAAATATAGCTAAAAATGACCATTTTCAACATGACAGCCCCCAACAAGATCTCCTTGAAAACATTTAGAATTTTGATGCCAGTTAGGGGATCACTTGTCACTTAACCTCTGAAAATAGTGAGTAAGAATAGTTGGAATTGGGCTTATGATTCATAATTGTATCAGCCTTTGTGAAAGTGACCTGAAATTTTGTATGGGGCTCCATACAAAAAGGTACATGGCAACAGTATACCGCACACTTAACCAAAGTTTTCTCCATGGGTCCTTGATTTCCAAGAGCTCTGTAATATTTTCTCTATTATCCATGGGTCAGGCAATACAGTATGAAAATTTGGGGAGTTTTTATTGGCATTAGTATTGATTGAGCAAGGTGTGAAAATGGATGCTGTTGGTGTAAAAAGGCCACCGTACGAAACCTTTTGGTATAGTACTTTATAAAACTAGAGAGCATATAGTGGAAATCGATGCATATACACCCTCGGTACCATAATGACAAACACGACCACTTTTCCATGCTTTTACGCTCTGTTCCGCCGTACCCCCCCTCCCGGTACGGCCCACCACCGTGTCTCCGGTACACCAGGAGAGCCAAGCGCCTATACCCAGTGGGCCTAATGACACCCAGGAAGCAGCTGAGAGCTTACTTCAATTCAGCCACTAGGGTGGGGAGCAATAACTCGAGAAAAGCCTCTCTTACAGACACAGACCTGCTCTGGCCTGTGGGGCTAGAACCTAGGTATATCTCATAATATGGTGGGCAGAGGACCCGACCTTAGATCGCTGTCGTGGGCTCCCTTCACGCACTCTTTACCTTTGCTACTGGAGAAAAGGTGAGAGGCTACATAGGACGCGCGGCGGAAGGCTTAACACAGCCATCATTCCCCTCCGCCACCATCCCGACCCTCCTCACCCAGCCAACCGAACTGCCCACATCCGCCACCCCCAACCCCTCATAATCCTCAAAGGTTATGCCTGCCAATCGGAGACAGTATGTTCCATCCTCGTAATAATTCCTTCTTTCTCGCCTTGCTCTTTGCTAATGTTTTACGGAACGTACCCAGCCCTGCCTCTCCTGCCGTCTCTAAGGGCAAGGATAAAATGCCGCGTGGACGTACACGGACAAAGCAACAGCTTGCTCCTCCCGAGCGGGCACAAAAGCTCAATACTACGCGCCGCAATTCCGATGCCATCGCCATTTCGACGCACGAGAGCGACAACAATTCCGACGAGGAACCTAAGCCTCCCAAACGTAAGGCCCCCCCAAATACTCTTGTCGCGGTGGAGACAGTCATGATCTAACGATGCGGTGCACCTAAGGTCGCCGTCGCAACGAAAGTCTCCAGGCTTGCAGGTATCGCAAATCCGCTACCAGGGCTAGACTCCCGCCCCACAAATGTAAGTATTTCGGTCGGTTTATCACCCTTTCCGACTTCAGCCAACCTAACGGCAGAACCATTTAGTGCCCCCTCTCCACGCCCGCCGCCACGCCATCAACAAGAAAGTGGATCGCTTAACCCGCCAGCTCCAGGATGCCGACAGGCGCGACCGCAGCGCCAAAGATGTGAGCAAATGGTGCACCGAGCGTAGCGATGCAAGTGCTGCCGTCACCAAATTCATTGCAAGATACTACCTGGACATGAATCTGATCACCTCGCCCGCACGACTCAAATTTGCCGAGGCTTGTGTTAACTGCCTCAAACCATACTGTGGCAATCGGCCTACGTTTGATGTTTGCGATGCCATGTGGCGCATGCTTCGGGCTTTGGAGTTAGACTTGGAGACGGCCAAGGGGTGCGGTATCGACACCCTGTTTAAGGACTGGCACAACAAGAATATTTATTGCCAGCATGTGCGGAAAATCGCGATGCAGGTAGAGAAGCGTCTCATGGATATGCGTTGTGTGATAATAGGAGAGGGGGGAAATTAGAGGAAGAGATGGGTGTGGATTGTCAATCACTTGCTGGAACATTTTAAGGAGTTTTACCAAACTCCGTACCACAATGCTGTATACAAACGAATTGCTTTATGCTATACATCAATTCTTACAATTCAAGTGGCCATTTTCCGAGCTAATTTTCTCCTCCCAAATATATACTGTTTGCCCATCCTTTTCTCACTTAGTAGCCAGAACGAAGCTATCGCTCCCGGCCACGGGACCCCCATTGATGTTTTCTCCAAACTATATCCACCTCAACCCCCAACGCGTGCTCTCCCTACATCCCGTCACTACGGGACACGATTTCGCTGTCCCTCCCAGCTGCCCGCGGAGCAACGAGGTGCACTCTCGCGGGTCGTGAGTTCCTTCCACCATATGAAATCAATGAACGCCCAATAGAAGGCAAAGAAAGTACTGAATTTGGACCGAGCAGGAGGCCTAGGTGAGGGAATGAATGGCAGTGCATGCGCCTCAACATCCCCGATACAGATACCGACATAAGGCTCATTCCCTACGGCTTGTACGACCGCCAAAAGGAGTCGATCGCCAGTAGGGCCCCGCGAGCAACACGGGCACCGGTGGAACTTTTAAGAGCAAAAATAGATTCCCACGCCCCCTCAAAATACTCCAGAGCGGTGTCAATCTCACTTGTACAGCTCCCGCGTAACCCATTGTTCCTATAATTCAAGAAATCACCCCATTGATTAGACTTTTCCAACTTTCTCAAAACTGATCCCCCGGCTGGGCGGAAATGGGGGTTGGGGGTCGTTTCCTGGATTTGGTATTGCCACTGTGTGGTTACTATGAACTTGGAAGTTTGTAGGAATCCAAATACCTGGCGTTGATTGGCGCCTCCCTCCCTAACTGGGCCAATCCATCCACCGTACTCAGAGCTGGCTATCAGGAGATTCGAATCCGCCGTACATCCTTACCGGGCGAGTAGTGTTATCTGGTAATATTGCAGGCGGAAAACGCGCCGAGAAAGGCCGTTCTTCGTAGCCTACCTCCTGCTCTCCTGGCCCGGTAACGCTTCGCCTAGGAAAGAGTCTCCGGCTATTTCCATGGTTATTTAGTCATATACCTCTGTGGTCAGAAACGCGATTTCAGACTGGAAGAGATTTCCCTGCTACGGTAGCAGTTCCACTCCTGGTTCATGTTGAATTTCAGGGCTCGGAAGGAGGGGGGTACTATACAGGATGCGGTGACTCCAGCAGTAGTCTTCGGGATTCTTCGGTGACGCTCGGTAAATTGGCCGTGCGGGTGGAACTTCTATTTGAAAGAACAGAACATCTGTGGATGGGGGTTGAGAGACGGGAATAGGTGTGAGTTCGTGCGGTGGTATCTGGAGTTTGTACCGGATAGTGGGATCATTTTCTCTATGAACCCCTGCTTCGAGGTAGATGCAGCGAAAAGAAAGCAGGAAATATCGGGAAATCCTATCCCTCTATTCAACTTCCTTCTCCTCAAACGCCTTCCCTCATATCCCAGCCAGCGCAGCTTGCAAAAGAACCGCCCAGCTTCCGCGATATTTGTCGAAATACTCGGGTCATGGATCATGACTGATTGTGCAGTTGCAGGTTTTCATAAAGGTCGTTTGGTAACTAGAGAGTGGACAAAATATCAAACAGGGAAAAGTGTCGGCTTTCGAGCTATTAGGCAACCACCATGGAGAGAAACAGGATAGGAAGATATTCAAAACGGAATCTGCCAAAATAGCTTGCTTAGAAAAAGTGTCATTCCCCCTCCTATTCTCGGAAAGTGGTGAAGTGTGTAATGTTCATTCCCGTGAAGTTCCTGGCAAGACATATTATTTTGAATGGGAAAGGAGCAGTACATTGCAACCGTCCTTGCCAGGTTCATATACCCAGAGTTCTCTACAAACAATGGAAAAAAAAAGCCAACATATATATATACTACTTCAGACATTTCAAACCATTTTTTAACTTTTTCAAAGTAGTCTCAAAACATCTGTGGAGTCTTCGTGGCTCGAAAACCTGCAATATTAGTGTGTTTTGGCCTCTATCTGGGTACTAAACGACCTCAAGCTGCTGTGTGAACTAACCGGGAAGCAATACAAGAGGTGGTGCACACCTATTTCAATTTGGGCTCCATGACTTGGGGGCAGTTTAGTTCGCCTTCTAAAAATTGCCTCAATGATGACTGTGCTGCTTTGCCCACTGTCGTCCGCTCGCCAAACGGTTCAGGAAGTCCTTTTTTTTTCAAAGCGGAATCTTTTATAATTCGCGATTAAACTTGAATCTTTGTCCGTAGTTTGGAAGCTGTTTCTCTTGTCCGCTGGTTTTCTCGATTCCTATCTCCCCTCCCCTTTATCTTCATGGCCAAATCCGCAGCTTTATATACACTGAAGAACCGCCTCCTTTCACTGGATACTCTTACAATGGGCCAGACTTCAATCAGCTCATATCCGCTGATCAATCAAACCCCACTTTTTCCCCACCTTTCTCTTGGCTTCTCCCCGCTTCTTATCCACCCATGTCTTTCAGCCAATCACTGATCCTTTATGAACCATGTGCTACATAATTTCCCTACTACTTCCAATCTTCCCCCGCTCCACCTTTACCCGTAACATCTCCTAGAACCTTCTACCTCTTCTTACAAATCCTCTGATAAGCATGGCAAAAGAAATAACAAATATTCCATAATCTCCAGACCTACTTCCGGTATTCCTTTCCGTCGCTCCCTATCATGATTGGAATTGGTAAGTCAATTAGAGTGCCGGTGATTTACAATAGAATCTCGGTTAAAAGGTATTGAAAGGGTGTTAAAGAGCACAATAACACAAACGGCAGCCGTTTCATATCATAAAAGGTGCAAATATCTCCACTAATTCTCGGCCGAGCGGCGTTCGCCAAAAGGGTTTTCGAAATCGTCGGACTGGAATTCGGGGTACGGAACAGCTCGACCCACAGCGAGAAAGATGGGCGATTGCGGAACACACGAGATACCTGCATGTCCTGCTTGCGACATATCGGGTTCCGGAAGTGGGGCAGAGTATCAATCCCTGTTGCTATTTGGACGTGGCGATTTAACGTCCTCTTTCCAAAGATAATATAGCCTCTATGAAATCTCGGAGCTTGAGCTGTTTTTCTCAGATTGCCCCTGTCTTCGCAAAGTATTCACTAAGTTTTTCCTGACAATCCCGTTTGATGGTGCCCCCGAGTAAGTACCACTGTATGGTAACCTAGAATCAGATAGGCCCTTTCCACTGTTGAGACTCACGTGAAGGGCCGGGATTGCATTCTCAACGATCGGGGGGGCGGGGCTGCGGTCGTCCTATACCAAATACTTAGCCAAAATTGCAATAACACTCTCCCTCTGCATCATCGATGCCAATTCTATAGCTTGCTCAATGTCACCCTTTTCAACCGACAATCCAACAGTGTCCGAATAGTGTCAGCAGAATGAAACTCCCATATTGCCTGCTCAATCACCGCCCGGTGGGCGTACCCAGTGATCTTATATTACAATGAATGAGCCCCGCTTCAAGTTCCCTGTCATCACGGAACGTGGCTTCAAATATCGCACGGTGGCAAGTTGATGGGTGGCCGGCCCGGATCACGCTGTAGAATATATTGCGGGAGAGCACAACTGACAAGCGTATCTCTGTAAGGCGGAGGGAGGCAATGTCTTTTTTCTGGAGGTGATTGGTGATTTGGAACAGGATTTCGGTGGCCAGAGTATCGATGGAAGTTGCAGTGTTGCCAGCGGTGGGGTCAATGTAGGCTAGGGGGACTCACGCCCGGGGCCCGGGGCGTGGCAGTGTAAAATATATTTTTATCCCCGCGTCTTGACCGCACTCCAAACTAACCACCAAGTGAGGTGTTAGTATTCATTATTTATCACTTGAAAAGTTATCAAGGAAATCGACGACCATCGTTGTTTAGACGAGTGCTATACCCGTGAGACCGCAGAACAGCTTTCCTGGTGCTGCCTGGGCTAGGGAACTTACTCATATTTCCGAACGGCAAGGTCCATGCTGGCGGGGAGGATAGATTCTGATGGACAGAAAGAAAAAAAAACAGCCTGATCCTGAATTCTAAATTAACCGATGACCCAGAAAACAAATGCGGGGTGGTAGATTTTGCGGATGGAAAAACAAGCTAAGTTGGGTAGCATGGAATCGGTGCAGAGGGATATTGGCGAGAAAATATTTCTCAACTAGGCACAGACCCCAAAGAATTTTTAATAGCCACTCCGGTGGATGTTTTGTCCTACTAAGTGATGGAGTAAATAATTTTTTGTAGAAATGAAAGGGGATAAAACAAATGTTCTCACCGAGGTTCCAGAGTTCAAAACTCCCGGCCTGGGGGGGGGAATTGTGGGTCCGTGGTAATCCCGGCTGATTTCCTTCACCTGGATAGATAATAGACAACCTCCAGCTGACTGCCCCGCATTCGGGCGAATGCTTTGTAGATTTATATACCATTGCTAAGTCAGGATGGACTCCGGCCTGTCCCGGCTAGAGATCAAATAAACCAGATTTCCCCTCCCCGGCTCCAGGTTCCTCTCCTGCCAGAACTGAACCAAGCAACATGACCAAAACGGACCAAGAGAGAATAAGTGCCCATAAGGCTGAGGACTGCTTCAGCGGGCGTCCCCATTCGCATTCATATACGTCAACCTCAAGGGTTTCCGTTGCCCACTGAGAGGGAGGACAGCAGCGGGGTTTGGGTGCAATAAAACAATATATGAAGGGTGAGGATGCCGAATTAAGCAGTCAGATTACTTTGAACAGGGGAATGATGAAGCCGGAGGATACTTCCACCAGTGTTGGGTCCTCAATTGAGGGGCCGAGCACTGATACCGTGCTTTCTCATGGTCCCTTTGCGGGGGAGCTTAAGGAAGAGATTGAGGGGTGCGGGATGGAGGGAGGAATTTCCCAACTCGGCATTAACGGTCGAGCCCCTGTTTTTGAAAACAATTCCTTGTGAGGGGATTCACGGACAGGGTGTACAGACCGCCCAGGGAGAGGAGCAAGCCCCGCGCGGTGGGGAAAAAAAAGCCAATATGGCGATGAAACGAGAAACTATGTATCTAAACCTTCTTGTCTAATAAATTTTCTTTTTTTAAAAAAAAACAAGCAACACCTCGCATCGCCATTGCGGTGTCAACCATTATTAGCCATTCGTGCCGAAGATGCTCGGTAGCATCTCGCTCTATCGCTCGTATGCCAATCCTTGCACTATCGCAACCTCAGCCATGCAAGTTTCCCCACTAACAAAGGTCGCCGCCAGCCCAAACGTGGCGCTAGAAACGGGAGGCCGAAGATACAATCACATTGGCGGTCGTCCGAAATTTCTTATTCGGGTATGGTTTCACCACCTCCGAGCGGACGGACATCCGACCGCGCTTCTCGCCTATGCTCTCTATGGCGGCACTGTATGCAAACACCTATCCATTGGGCGGCCTGGTGCATGAGGGAGATTTATTCTCGGTCGCGGTACCCCGAGATTGGACTAGAGTTGGGTATATATCTGAGATGACTGTATAAGTTTGTACACTTCATTGTACCTCGAGAGCAATACCAGCTGATGGGAGAACCGCAGGAGCTTCTGGGGCACTCATGCTTGGTAGTTTTGGGACATTTTTTTAAAAAAAACTTTTGTCTATTTTGAACTCTAGCGAAAACAGCAGAAACTGCGTACTGGCAGATATGATGGTTGGCGGCCGGCGGAATTACCCCGGAGGCGTTCCGGTGGTATTTGGTAACTCCTCGTTTGACCCACAAAGCAACTACCGGTACTCGAATATAATGCTTGATCGAATGCCAACCATTAAGCGAAACTAGTGATGCCGTAGGCCCTAGCTGTAGCCGGGGAAATGCGGGTTTAGGTAGGCGGATGTTATAGAGTGCCCCCGAATTTTGGCCCATGATACAGGAAAAGGTTCTCACTGATTAACGTAATTTACGGGGATGCGGCTATTCACCCATATGCGGCTCACCATAGAAACCACTAGAAACCCCAATGTATAAGTGATTATTGACATAAATAATAATGCAACCACTTTAGAAATTGGTTACAAAGTACTTTTAAATATGGGTAATTAGAATATGTAGCTTTCATTAATAAGCAAAATAATTGTTGGTATAGTGGTTTTAAGAATAGTTGTTTTAAACAAGTCTACACTTTTACAGCATGTGTAAAAATGCAAATATCAATAGGAGGACCTTTATAACCAAATAGAGTAATTATTTGGGCTTTATATACTTAGAATAATATAGCTTTCTTGTAATTTATAAGCCTATTAGTATGTTATAGTAACTGAAAGAGAGGAGGAAAACTTCATAGAAAATATATTATTTTTATTATATGATATCTGTTTGTGAAGATAAGATATAAAGTATATACTTTGTAATATTCTTTTCTACAACTATTTAACTAAGTTTACCAAGTTTCAAGAATTATGAATAAGTTGTTCAGGTTCCACACAAAACAGCAGAAAATCTATATTAAATTGCAGTGTTATTAGAGTTGAAGTTTGAAATCTCTGAGTCTGTAACGTGTTTGCACCAGGGTGCTAGTCACGCTTCCGGGTACAATAGCAGTAGCGCACAAGTTGATCCACAACCTATGGGCGTACTGCGCTAAGGGAGGCTCCGAGAGAAAGATATAAAGAATAGGGACTTGACGAGGTAACCGTTCAACCAAGTATATTAGAAATACTCTGTCCATCGAGGTCTGCTGTTCCTCTAAAGGATTCAGCGGTCTTTAAATACAAGATTTCATCCATGTCCTGTATGGGCGAGTTTACAAGTATTCCTTTACTCAAACCATAAATAAAACAAACTAAACATCAAAGAATACTTGAAACCACAAGTAAAACAAACTGAGTATCAAAGGATACTCGAAACCACTAGTAAAACAAACTAAGTATCAAAGGATACTCGAAACCACAAGTAAAACAAAACATAAAACAAATCCTTGAACCGAACATACTGAACTCCAGTTCCGGTTACAAAAGGATACTCGAAACTACAAGTAAAACAAAACATAAAACAAATCCTTGAACCGAACAGACTGACCTTCAGTTCCGGTTACATTCCCCAAAACAAAACATCTGTTTACCTAAACAAATCAATAATCTCAAAAATCAAAATCCTCATAAAAATCTATGCCATATTCTTCATCAGCTAGCGCCCAATCTCCATCACCAATACAAAATACACATGTCCGAAATTGCAAAAAACAATTGGAATAAAGAAAATAAAAGTCTCAGTAATTGTGGATACCTGCCGCTCTCTCCCATACTTCCAGCAGTAGGTCTTCGCAATTCGGGCAGTAATCAACCAAGAGGGTATTAAAGTAGTTTTCTAGTAGGATAGCACCGCGGTCCACCAACAGTCCCACAAGCTGATGGTGTAGCCTCACATTCAGTTCCTCATAGTTTTCCATCTTTAAGGTATTCGGATAGGGAGTGTGCCGTTAGATAAAGGTTTCCATAACATCTGCCATCGTTTGGTCTTCGTCACTGCTGCTTTCAAACTCATTTGCATTATAGGGTACCCAGAAATCCAGTCTGGTAGGGGGGTCTTCGCGTATTCGTTGTGTGGTAGGCAAGGTAGGCGACCAAGCTATCATTATGTGGTTGATGGTGAAGGGTAGTTGTTCTCCGGGCATATTGGCTTCCCACCACTCATGTACAAGGGTCATCGCATTCTCAATTCCTTCCACTGGCTCCCAGCTATTCTCCGAGTCTGGATAACCTTTCCATTTGATCAGGAACTGATCAGTTCCGTAGCGCTTTCTGTAGTCAAGTATTTCTTCCACTTCCCATTCCTGCTGGTTGTGGATAGGTAGTGGGGCTGGCCGGGAGTGGCTGCATCCCGGGAATCTGCTATCATCATTTGGGTGCTATCTCTTAACTGTGGTTGAATGAACTACTGCCTTGCCATGCTGGTACATCCGTCCTTCCAGTTTGATGGTATAATTCTTCGTATTGCTGCTGAATTCCAGTACTTTGAATGGACCTTGGCAGCAGGGTTGGAGTTTCCTACTTCTGCTGGTCTCCGGACTGAACAGGTTTCCACGTACCATGACCAGGGCACCTGGGGGTATGGCATGATGGAATCTTCGCTTCTTTTGTGCCTTTGTTGTATTTCTGAATCAGGCAGTTCTTAGTGCCTGATAGGCATCGTTTCGTAGGGCTTCATGTTAGTTGAGGTGGTTGTCAGAAGCTGGTACTGCAGAGTCCTTGAATAAGGTGCAGGGTAAGAGGGGGTAGTTTCGTCCATATATTGCTTTGTAAGGGGCCCTGTCAATAGTACTACAGTACATTGCATTGATATATACTGCTGCTTCCGGAAGGGCTGGTTCCCAGTTGTTTTGTCGTTTGTTGATTATGTTCCGGAGGCCTGTCTTGACTTCTGTGATCTTTCGCTCCACTTGGCTATTCGTTTGGTGGTGGCCTGGTAAGGCTAGGATGTGTTCTATTACCATCGAGGTTAAGGTTTGTCTCCAGAACTTGGATGTGAACTTAGGGTCTGCATCGGTAACAATGGAGTGAGGGTGGCTGTGGGGGATAAAGAGATTTCGTCGTAGTAGGTCCCATGTATCTTGGGCTGTTGAAGATGAAAGGGTGGGTATGAGTCAGGTAAATCCAGAGAAGCGGTCCAGTGCTACTAGGATAGTGTCATATCTACCGGATTTGTTGCAGGGTCCTGCGAAATGTATGGTATATGATTCAAACACATCAGCAGGTAGCTTCAGTGTCCGGGCATATCCTTCCGGTAGGGTAGTTGGTTCCTTATTCCTTTGGCATTCTTCGCAGGTCTTCGCATAGTGCTTGAAATCAGTACACATTTCTGGCCAGTATAGGTATTCTGAAGCATAATGGAGGTTCCGGTCAGCGCTAGCATGGCCTTTGTCATGGATTTCGCTGATTAGGTATTCCCGAAGTGTCTTTCCGTTCACCAGGTGTCCATTGGGGACATAGAGGGCTTTGTTGCCATATCGGGTAGGGGCATATATGATTCCATCTGAGATCTCATAGAGTTTTAGGTCTCCGGTCCTTCCACTGTCAAGGACTTTGTGGTGGAGGGGGTTGCAGCAGTAGGCCTTGATTATCTGGGCTCGAAAGGTTCCCTTCAGGTCATCCATAGCAGACCGCATGTCTCTCTCTTCCTCTATGAGTTCCTTATGGCTGGGTCCCTCATCCTCATCCTGTCCTAATCTTTCTTCATCGAATGATTGGTATAGATTGCGGCGGAAATCATCATGGGTAGGGGGTATGACAGAGATGAGGGTTTCGGTATTGTAAGAGCCAAGTGGGTCACTATAGAGGGGTCTGGCCACCGGGGGTGGGCTTGATGGGTATTCGGTCAGTGGAGGGTCAAGGTTTGCAGCTACTTCTAAGTGTTGGAGGTCAATAGGTACGTGTGCCTCTTGTTCAAGCAAGGTAACTGGAGGTGGCGACAGCTCATCTGTTAGGTTTAGGATATGCTTTGTTCGCTCTTCGTCCCAGGCTAAGCCATAGCTAGTGGATCCTGATTGCTTGCTGGCCTGGCTGCGGGATTTGGAGTAGTTGTTGACAAACTTACTCTGGGTCTGGTGGTAAGGGCAATGATTGCAGTAGCATTGAGAATAATGGATCACTGCAGGCTTTCAGTCCAGCGAAGGAGTTCCTCGAAGGGTGCAGGTGTTGCTCCAGTCATTTCCGGCTAATATATCACCAGTGCTGTCTCGTCCTGTAGCATAATACTGCGTACAGGAGTCCGGAAGAGGGGTAGGAGTAGGGGAGATAGGTTTCTTTGACTCCATGGTGTTGAGTTCTTGGTCGAATGTAGTAGAGTCAGATAGGTCGTCGTTAGATCTGGTGTGGACTTGGACAAAGGGCAGGTTCTCGATTTCTTGGTTCTGGTAAATGTGGGAGAGGGTGTCAGCTAAATAGTTAGTTCGTCCTCGTATGTAGATGATCTTAGCGTCATATTTGCTGATTTCGCTGATCCAGTGTGTCCTCCTGCATCCTGGTATCCTTTCTGTCTTGAAGTTGGTAAGGGGCTGGTGGTCGGTTACTATTGTGAACTGGTTTCCCATCAGGAGGTGGTTGAAAGCGTTGCGCACATCGATAGCTGCAAGAGCTTCCTTGTCGGTTGTTCCCTAGTTCATTTGAGAGTCGGTGAATTTCCTGCTGTGGAGCCCTGCCGCTCGCGCTGTTTCATGTGACAACCCCT
>LN891026.1:300280-320736 GCA_900010015.1 Tuber aestivum | reverse complement strand
AAGAAAATAAAATGAGAGCAGAAAAAAAAAAAAAAAAAGAGGGTAAGGGGCAGGTGGTGAGGGGAGAATAAAGTTACCCTACCTTAATGAAATATGAAAAGGTTACCCTGCCTGGGCTCAGATAATTATCCTACAGGTGCTACAAGTAGTTATCCTACCTAAAGTAACTTCAATTCATACTGGAAAATAGCTACAGAATCTCTTTGTGATTATATTGTGTAAATCAAGTTCTTCACATCCAGTTAATTTGTGGTTGACATATAGAGATTTTCTGTCTGATAACTATAAGTATATACTGGAACATAGTATGAGAATTCTGAGTCCATCAGATAAGCAAATATATAGCCTTAGACTATATCTCCTTCAAGAGATACTTTCTGATGTGGGTAAAGGATTAAATCACTTTGGATTGCCATTGCCTTTATCTGACTTAAACTATAGTCTTTATAGTCAATATCAGAATAGATTACTACATAATCAAATATTATGAAATCATGTAAAGTTAAATGTAATGCTTCAGAGATGTGAACCACAGTTAAATTCTACACAGAGACATGTATTTCAAGTGGTCCTAAGGTCAATGGATGTTAATACCATGACTGGAGATATACTCTTCCTTGATAGAGCTGGAGAAATAGGAAAGACATTTTTGAAGAATACACTTCTTGCAAAAATTTGAGGTCAACACAAGATTGTTTTAGTAGTAGTATCTAGCAGCATTGTAGAAATACTACTGTAAGAAGGATAAACAACATATTAAACTTTCTGAATTCTCTTGATTTTAGACAATTAGTCTGTTTGTTCAATCAATCATGGATCTCCTCAGACAAAGATTTTCTTTAAACCTTACTTATTATTTAGGATGAAGCAACCATATAACATAAATATACATGTGATGTAGTTTCAAGAATATTGTCAGATATTCACTAAGGCTCTCTCTATTTTGGAGAAATAACTATACTTTTTACTGAAGATTTTAGACAATGTCTTCCAGTTGTTTCTGGTGGTTCTCAATCACAAATTATCAATTCTACTTTAATGAGTTCTACCTACTAGCCTCTGATTCAGGTCCTACAGTTAGAGGAAAACATTCATCTGATATATGCCAGCATGACTCTCAAATCATATATAATAGAAAAAGAATATGCTAATTATATTCTCCAAATTGGAACTACAACCAAGCCTTCTCCTGTTCTCAATCATATTACCCTTCATTCAAGAATGCTTCTTTCAGATAATAGTATACAATGTTTGATGGAGGAAATATACCTACTTAGTCTTTTTGCCTCTTCTTTAAATCTGTCAATTGAGGTTTTAGCTGAAAAAGCCATTCTAGCAGTATGAAATATTAATGTGCTGTAGACCATATGCAAAATAAACTTCTTATTCACCAAACCAGTGATTCAGCTATCAAAACCTATCTTAGTACCGATACTGTTTCTGATAAGAAACAAACAGTATATTCTTCTGTGTATCTTAATATATTACAACCTTCTGGAGTTCTAGTATATTCATTATATTTAAAAGTCAGTATACCCGTTATGCTTTTACAAAATTTGAATCCATGTTAAGGTCTTTGTAATGAAACAATACTTAAGATCAAAGGTCTTTATGAAATCTGATATACAGTAAGTTTTATTAATTTATTTGATTTTTTCTAATTAAGTATATTATTATAAAGATTATACTAATATGATTTTGAATTTTGTACTTTACAGGTATTATAATGATAGACACAAAGGCTGGAACTGATGTCATAGTTCCTTGAATTCACATCTCTTCTAAAGAATTATAAGATATTTCTATGAACCTGATTTGACTTCAGTTTCCAATTTGGTTAGTATATGCAATAACTATGAATGAGGTACAGGGACAGTTATTAGGACATATTGGAATTAGTTTATGTAAGAAGGTATTTGGATATAAGCAATTGTATATTGCATTATCAAGAGCAACAAGTAGTGAAAAGATCAAAGTATTCATCTCTGATACGGGATATGAAGGAGAAAAGTTATGCAAAAAAGTTATGTATTCTGAGGTTTTTCATATATAAGTTTTTCTATTCTTTTTTTTTTTTAATATCTCTGTCTTTTCTACTTTATAATTTGATTGTTCTCTTTTATATTTTATTTACTTTTATCTCCTACCTTCAATTTTCTTATTTGTCCTCACTGAATTTGTCCATTCATCTTTTCATATGATCTTATTTTCTCTTTTACTTTGATTATTTCTTAAGACTTTAATTTTTCTTATTAATGGTTTTTTTTTCAATATATATCTACCATTAAATTTTGTAGGTAAATTGCTATTTATCAAATAATATAGTAATTACTTAAAACTACACTCCATTCCGGCCCTGGGTGGTAACAACACAGGTGACTATCTCGTAATTACTATATAAGTTACTAGCCATAATTGAGGAATTTAAATACTATTATTGTTACACATAGAAGCATAATCGGTGCGGCACGTGACTAAATGCTTAAGGTCACGTGTTTGACTCCGGGCCCCGCCGTGGTTATCGTGACAATATCCCATTATCGCACGGAACGATAAGGCATCTATGCAGCCCACTCCGCGGAGATACGAGGCATGTGACCGAGGGGTTTTCGCTGGATAAGATTGAAGAAGCTGCGCTCTATAAGATAAGACTTAGTTGAACCAGATTGGTCGGTTAGTTATTGAGCTATGACCTCTGGAAGTCTTGGTGCTGCTATTCCGAGAAGTAGCCGCACCATCCTCTGCTCGCGTCAACTAGGGTCATCCGGAGACTAGTTGACGATTGGTTTATAACAACTTACTAGTCGAGTTAGTTATTTTCGTCATGCACTCTAAGCTATGCACATAGAAGACTCATTGATAAGTCCTTTGAACGGAGCTGATCACTCCACTAAGGAAGAGAGCGGGAAAGTTAGTTTTCAGGGTCAAAAGGTGTTCGCACTCCGAAGACACTGTATCGTTAGTACGGCAAGTACATAGTCAGTAAGGGATTAGATGTAGCCCGCGACCACTCAGACGCGGAATATAAATATCGAGGTGCCTCCCTAGCTTTAAGTCCATCCTCCGTCTCCGCTACACCTCCGGTCATTGAAAAATATTTCCTAATCGGGAACGACTCAACACCGAGGAACTATCACCACTTTTCTTTAGCCCTGCACCCCCCCGCCGGGGGGTGCAGGCTGATGCCTTCCATCCTTTCGCCCAACGGCGCCTCTCTTCTACTCTCTCCCCCACCTGTTATCTCGCCTCTGCTGGATGGGGGTCCACTCCTCACCCTGGGGGTCTCATCGTGAGGCCTCTCTCCTCCCTACCCCGCTTTTGCTACACTTCGCTTAGCATCTGCACGGTCGGCTTTGGTGGCTGGGTTGATGGTTGAACGGTCAGTTGGGCTGGTGGTCCTCTGGGCTATCAGGAGTGGCAGATGGTGGGATCCCTTCCACTATAGTGACGCTATCTCTCCCAGAACAAGGGACTACATGAGAGATGCGGTAAAACATCTGCTACTCCTGTGACCCCAGTTGCAGCCTCCTACCGTATCGTTTGACCGGATCCTTTCTTTGCCTTGCCCTCTTCCTCTCCTCTCTTCCGGGATCGGCTGGCACCCTACTGCCTGGGCCCTCGGGCCCCACCACCACCAAGGGGCAGTGCTTCGGCCACCCTTCCTCCCCTCTGTACCATTTTAGCTGGTACTTCTCCCTCTTCTGCCACCATCGCGGCAGCACTACAACCCTTCCTGGCTCTGATGTTGCGCATCATCCAGCCTCTCCACCTCCAGACTCCTGACGCCCGGGGTCTACCCCCCCCCCCTCCTCGGCAGTATTGGCGGCCCCCCTCTATCTCAGGTTGCTGGCATCTCTCGCCTGTCTTCCTCTCTCCACGCTTGCGGCCCGCCCCCGGCCGAACAGCTGGTTGGCCTACCTTGGTATTGCACTATCTCCTGCGTTGAGCTGGCCGGCTCCATCCTGGCATTTCGCCAGGGTCCTACCGTGGGCCCGACAGCAGACATATTCGTTCGCGGACATCTGTAGAGGCACTTGGGGGTTTCCTAATCTATTCTTTCCTTTGTCGAGATGACGCTGAAGGGTTTTCTTCTCCTTCCTGCCTTCCCTGTTGAGGATGATTGTTCCTTTGCGGGGTGGGATGTGCGGTTGGGCCCATACCAGAGGGTCTTGGGGGAGTTGTTTTGTTCCCTGGGGCGCGGAGGAATGCGTCTGAAATTAAGGTTTTGTTTTTGCCATACCTAGCGCTCCATGCAGGTTCTTGTACCTTAACAAAGAATATATGAGTTAAACAAAAAGAAAAAAAAAATCCCTAGCTTTAAGTCCATCCTCCGTCTCCGCTACACCTCCGGCGATTGAAAACTCAACACCACGGTTTTTATCGTGAGTTTTTTGTTTCATCGCGAAACATTCTCCTCCCGCCTGCCCACTCCTGCCTTTGGCCTCGGGCTAGGGGAGTCTGGCTCCGCTCTCCTCTCCCACCCAGAGGTATTGACTTTGGTCTACCGTCCTAGGGTCCTCTCTCCCCCTGGGGGTTGGTTGGTCGGAGGCCCTCCTTGGCTGGCTGGCAGGTGGTGGGATCCCATCCACTACAGTAAAGCTATCTCTCCCAGAACAAGGGACTACATGAGAGACGCGGTAAAACACCTGCCATGCTGGCCTAGGCGGCTGTTGATGACCTTCCTTACTCCCCCTTCCTCCTCCCCCCACGCATGGTGGGGAGTCCTATCCTCCTCCTGAGTTGGCCTCGCTTAGCCTTCTCACGGTCGGTAACCCCTTAACCACCATCGTCAGACGGCCGGGACTACAGTCGCAGTAGGGGGGAACAGCCAACAGGCTACAGTTGATCTCCCCGTTCTCTTGTTTCCCTAAGAGGCTGCCTAGTCAGACACGAACGCGTTTCCGATAGACGTTGTTAAAGGTCTTTGGGTCTACCCCTCCGCTCTCCTCTCCCTACGGTCGGATCGGCTGGCACCCTACTGCTACACCTTCCCCTCCCCCCGGTTATCGCCCACGGCCGGCTGGTCTCCTCCTTCGCTCCATGGTATTGCACTGTCTCCTTAGAGTGGGTCTGGGGGGGGCCCCCTATCTTAGCGCGCTTCGTGCGTCGCTTCCCGCTTGAATGAGTAGACTCGCCCTTCGGGGCCTACGTGGCTTGCTACTAACCTTTCTTTTGTCTTTTTGGGATTTCTCAGCAGGTTTTCCTGGCCCTTCCTGCTTTCTTCTTAGTTAGGATTTCCTTGTTCGTCCATCTAGCCGGGCTTGGGTTTCTTTTCTTTGAGGCGAGATGTGCAGTTGGCTCCATACCAGAGGGGCTTGGGGGTTTGGCTTTTTCGTGTGGCCAGAGGAGGGATATGGGTTTTTTGTCGTCATAGCTAGCGCTCCATACGTTTTTTGTACCCTAAACAAATAATCAATGAGTCAAACAAAAAAAAAAAAAAATCCCTAGCTTTAAGTCTATCATCAGCAACCGGAGAAGAGATCTTATCAATATATTCGTTCTACTTTACTTCTATCTTTACGAGCCTTCTTGACTATCTCCGAGATAGAAGATTACAGGGCCTAGCGTACACTTGCTTGACTTTAGAGTTACCTACCCCCTAACAATTATGATCTAATAAGAGGCTACTATTTAGGTAAACTCCAGGGAATTCAACCTAGTCTTCTGGCCAGAGTAAGAGTGTTAGGAGGTTTTAAGATAACTGCCATTATTGCAGCTAATTATTTCAAGGTAATAAAGTAGCTAGAGTTCGGTACTAGGCCTCCAGGGTGCCTTTAAAGGCTGGACCCACCTTATCATGAAGACTAATAATAGCTTAAATTAATTAACCTATCATACTTTCTGTCACAAACTGTGACTAAGCAAGGCAGATTTTACATAGCTCGGATTTCCAAGCTATAGGTATGTGGGGATTTCACATGACGCACACTAGTGCGCCATAGATTATTATGTTTACCTGCTGGTGACTCACAGTTGTGAGTCACACGATGTTATGATTTTCGCACATGACTCAAGTTATGAGTCATTGGTTTCACTCAGGTGACGCGAGTTGCACACGTGAAATAGTTATTAAGGTTTTGATTAGGTTTAGGCATGTTGCGCAGCGACTCATACGAGTCAGCTGATGGATTTCATGTGACTCATAGTTATCAGTCACAAGGGTCGCGTGACACATAAGTATGAGTCACACCAGGTGAAGAGCTACTATATAAAGGGTCACTAAGGACCCCTAGTATTAGCTCTTCACATGTTCTTGTTTATTTCCTACCTTTAAGTTATTATCAATAAAACCTACCTTTGCGCTCTTTAAGATTTATCTTAAGAAACCCGAGAATTGTCTTTCCTCTCAAGCGAGACAACTATTTCTCCTCCCACGTCGAATGACTAAGTCCTAATCAAGGACTAAGAAGGACAAGAAGATAGGCGCGAATACGATAGTAGTCAAAGGACTGGACTATCGGGATCGCATAGGCATAGGCCTAAGAACTATCACCTTATAGAGAAGTATCCTCACCTGTCACTAGGTCCTACCCGGTAGGATTCTTAACACTTCCTTACTCATAATAATGCTATGTAGTAGCCTGGGATGTGAAAGCATTCTCTGCACAGTTTGGAGACATACATACTTCTATAAACAGTTATTTCAAAATACATTCCAAAGGATTACAGCTGCAGGTTATCATGGTAACAAGTTATCCTACTGTTGAAAATACTGGATTTGTATATAGCTTGCTTATTTTTCATTCATTTCTACTAGGTACTACAATATTGATAATCAGCAAAAAAAAGGTTTTATTCATTATGTGCTTATAAGGCTTATTCAATCTATCAATCCACTTACTAGTACTTTCTATTCTATGTTTTTCTGTTTTTCTATCCCTGGAAATTCCAGCACTTTCATTCCAAACAATCTTAAAAACTCTGCCTAAGAGAAACAATTCGGACTCATTAAATACAGTTTACATATTCCAGTTCTCCATATTCTAAAGTATATACAGATCAAACTTCAGAGATCTCAATTATTCATTGTGAAAATTAAAGGTATGTTTCATTCTCTACTTGTTACCATAGGTGAGTAGAATCCTGGCCCTCAGTGGTTTCCCCGTAAATCAGCTTGGAGTTTAAAACTCTCTGTCGGTGTGGGGGATTTCCGGGGGCATGGTAATCTCTCCTGGTTCCCTTTACATAGATGGTTAAGACATTCTCCAATTGATTGACCCTCATTAAGATGAATGGCTTCTAGAGCAACATCCGGTTCCTAATCCAGGAGGCCCTGAGGCCTGTTCTCGCTACAGAGGTCTGTTACATTAAGCTTGGGACGGCAGAAACCATCAGCAGTCTTCCAAGGATGGTAGTGGCATATAACATATGGTTCTTTGGATCCAGAACCCCAGTGGAATATTAAATAAGAAAGATTCACCCTCCCGTGCTGAAGGCGCCTACCTGCTCCAACTTAACTAAGTGACATAACCAAAACTGGCCAAGACAAACCAAGGTCCTATAAGGCCGAGGGCTGATTGAGCGAGCGTCCCAATTCACAGTCGTATGATATACGCCAACCTCAAGGGCTTCCCTTGGTCAATGGTAGGCACGGAATCAGCGAGGTTTGGGTACAATAAAAAATAATAATGAGGAAGCAGGCCAAAAGCTTGGCTGTACATGACCTCATTGGCCAGAAAGCCTGGCCGTTGTTCACGTATTACGCTCCCTATTTTCCTAGGGCCTTAGTGATGAGCCCTCTCCACAAAATCCCCTGCAGTATAAAATGTTTTCTTCTTCCTCTCCCTTCTCCCCTCCCTTCTCACAGACCCTCGTCTTTTCCTTCCCTGCCCCTTTGACACACTCCTTCTCCCTTCACGTAAACCTTCTTCCTCACCCTCCTTGCTTCCTTCCTCCCCACACCCCATCTCCATCACCCTCCCCTTGTCTCTTTGCACACACTCCCCAGGCCCCTAATACGTATCTCTCTTGTCAACTCCAAGAGGGTGGTACTTTAAATTCCCTATTTTTATTTTTGAATTTTAATACCACACTTGGCGCAAACGATACACCAACACCGCAAACATGAAAAACTTCAAACGCTTCGAGATACTACCCAACGATCACGCTGTCGATCTCAACATGACTGCCGACAATACTAATCCCTCACCCAATCTCGGCGCTGGTCTCAACCTACAGAACAAGAGCGATTATGAGAACAACGAGAGGACCGAGTATCAAGAAAACAAGACTGCTCTCACCACCAGCATCGTGCTCCCTATTGGATATCAGATTCCGGTTCCCCCGGCAGCATGGCCAACCGTAACGGATATGGAGGAAAACTCCGCTCCCACCGACCACCAGTTGTGCCAAGGCCCCCCACGCCCTACAATGTGTGCGCCCGAGTTGGAACCGAAGCTTGCGCAGGATGAGGTGCCTGTCAACCAGGCTGAGCATGGCCGCGAATTTACCCAAACCACTCCGATTACGAAGCAGGATGTTGCGATGGATTTGCCTGGTGATATTATGGCAGGGTCTGCCAGAAAGGTAAAGTCCCCCATCACTAAGCCCACCTGTAGAGCATGGGCTACTACTAACACAGGCTTAAAGGGTCGGAGTGGAGTCAAGGCAAAGGTAAAGCCGAAGGTGGAAAAGGCGATGACAATGAAAAATCTGAACCGTTGGAACAAGATGCGGAAGGATGTTCAGAATATTACTGCCACCAGGACCAATAAAATCTCGAAAACCACCCACAAAATAACTCCTGGTGAGATACTAAATGGCACTGAGCGACACCAACGTATTCTCTGGTGGATAAAGCAGTGTTCACAATCTCTGCCGTTTCTTCATGCTACTATGCGGAAGACACCACCTCCATCACCCAATATTCTGGCAAATCTGGCAGCTGGTAGGGGTTCCACAGACAGGAATCCAGTGAAGCCTACCGCTAAGCCAGCCCGGCCGATTCTCGGGCCCAAAGCAGATGCGGGGATTACAAAGAAGTATCATGCCGGACGTTTGACAGCTCATACTCAGCCGGAGGCAAAGGCCAAGGGGGATGTAGGAGAAGGACCCGACTCGACTGCCGGGGTCTCCAAGAATGCCAGTTTCTCTAAGGTTACGATCAAGCAGACTATGTCGCCAGCAGCTGTCAAAACCATGTCGCTCATTCTTAAGCGCAAGGATGGTGCAGGAGTTACGAAGAAAATCACGCAGCCCGACCTATTGGGTCCCACTTTGGAGAACGCTACGACCAATTGTCCCAAGCCCCGGAATCCAAAGCGCAAGGGTCGTGTGGGGGGCAAGAGAAGGACTGCCACTGAGAGAATTAACCAAGAAACTAAAGTCTTGATGCTTAAGCTGGAATTCTTGAAGAGTGTGGACGCCGAATTAAGCCGTCAGATTACTTTGTACCGGGGAACCATGAAGGCAGAGGATACTTCGGCCAGCGTCAAGTCCCCGACCCAGGAGGCAAGCAGCGATACGGCACTTTCTCATGGCATCTTTGTGGCGAAGTCTAAGGATGCGATTGAGGAGAGGGGAATGGAAGGAGTAATATTCGGTGTTGGAAGTGACGGCGATGTTCCAAGTATTGAAAATGATTCCTTGTGAGGGGATTCTAAGAAAGGGTGTAGAGGCAGCGAAGGGAGATGGGCGAGCAGGCATCTGCTAGTGGAGAAAATAAAGAAAAAAAGGAGGGGGGGGGAAGTTGCGCGCGAACGAGAAACTATGTTTGTAAAAGTTCTTGTTTAATGAAAAATTATTTTGCAAAAAAAAAACTAGAACACTCTGCAACGTGATTGGGGCATGAACGATATTAGTCACCTAGGTCGAAGACGCCTTCTAAGATATTTTTCCATGCCTCGTAGCTAATCCCTGCACCGTCTTCACTTCAGTCATGAACGCTCTCCCCACCGCCCAAACATTACACCCGGGCAAGAGACCAAATATACGGGCACCTTTGCGGTCGTCCGAGGTTTCCCATTTAGGTATGGTTCCAGCACCAGCGAACGAACCTACACCTCACAGTCCTTCTCGCTTATGCTCCCTGCCGCGGCAACGAATGCGAACACCCATCCATTAAGCGCTCTAGAGGAGAAGGGAGATTCATTGTCAGTCGAGGTATCCTCAGATTAGGTGGGAGTTGGGTATTCATCTAAGCTAGCTGTATACTTTATACCCTTCATTGTGCCACAAGTGCAATCCCAGCTAATGAGAGATCAGCAGGAGCTACTAGAGCACTCATGTTTACCCATTTTGCGGTTTTTGTTCGTTTTCAACTCTAGCGAGACCGCTCATACCGCGTGCTAGCATATAGGGTGTTTTGCGGGTGGGGGAAAGACCCCTGAGGCGTTCCGGCCCTATTCTCTAATTCCTCCTCGCTTGATCCACCAAGCAACTACTTGATGAAATTGGTGAAGCTTCATTTAACCCCGGGTGATGTGGGAGCGACGGATGAGAACCACGAATGCAGCTGCACCGGTGATACCTGATCTGTTTGGAGAGTTATTTTGAGAACAGGGAGAAGAATTTGTGCAAATTTATTTGCCCAAATTACACGAGGGAGACAATTTCCCAAGCCCTTCCAAACGCCAGTAGTACTTGGAACGGGACGGTCGATATATCAATTATCCTAGTTTATACCATGCCTGTTCTAAACGCGTTAAATGCCCAAGGTCCAAGGGCTGAGGGGCATGACAGCTTCTAAGATGGTAGGTAGTAGTGGGCTTTTAGCCATGGAGCTTTTATCTTAGAGTATGCCATTCCTGCGCACTTATGGAGCTCCACCTTTAGCGGCTAGGCAGTACCGTGGGATCTTTGTAGAGGTTCTGAACTCTGCTCTGGCCTCCTTAACAGGATAGTAAGAAGCAGGGTCCCGAAGAGTGGAAATGGAGCCTGGCCTAAAGTGTGGACATCTACAAAGTTCCAGTAAAGAACCGCAGTGTTGCTTTCTAACAGCGACTGTGGCTGCCAGAGATTTTGAATGTTCCCGTAGTCCTGGACATGGCTTTGGACTTGAAAATGGATGAATGGATAGACTCTATTTGGCCCACCCTGTCCCAATCATCTCTCGCCCAATCTTACTGAATCCCAGTGTGGTGCGGTGCATGCGAAAATCTGATCAATTGGTATTCTTGTATTTCCAGGCCTTCAATAGATACTACGTTGGGTTCATTGGGTCCGGTGGTGGATTACTGTTCTTTGTGTTCTGCAGGCCCCCAGCGTTTTACCAGGTTCGCTTTGCTGGGTCTGGCCGGGTTCATTTGGTAAGTGGGTTCGAAAACCCGATACCTGAAAACCCAACCGAAGAAAGCGAGGTCTACCGCCGGTCCAGCTAACCCAGCAAAGTATCCATTGGAATTCCAGAGGTATCCCTCCTTCAAGTGATCGATAGCCCAGAAGGAGGGGGCCATCTAGCGGTGATTCTTGGATTGAAAGAAGACGGGGAAGGGCAGAAGGCGGAGATTGCCGTGACCAATCAGAATACATCCCAACAGAAGAAGTATTTGACTGTTCTAGTCGCGGCAATTAAAATCAATCTCATCGCTCCACTAGCGTTCAAATTGAGATATGTACAATCCCAAACACTAGGAATTATCAAGCCCAAGAAACACCGTACCCCACAAACGTTCCCTATTTCTGACCTCGACCCTGACGCAACATACAAAAGCCCAGTAAGTGTCCGTTTTCCTCGTGGTCTCACCATCCAAGTAGCCCCTCGCACCTCTTGCCTGTTTCGTGAAAGGCCTAAACAAAGCCAGAAAAAAGCTGGTAGAATTTGTCGCTACCAATCTTGTGCTTCGCAGCGAGGACTCCGGCGTGTGCGTCCAATGGAAGATGCTCTTAAAGTGCCCTGGACCGAGTTAACTTCAATACATTTCAAACAGGGGGCGGTCGTCTCTGCGACCCATCACTAATCCTTCTCACCTCTTCTGGGAGAAACCCATACAAGTCCTTAAAAACAATGAAATCCTTTCTAGCACAGATTCCTATATATCGCAAGGAATCCGCAACAGAATCCCCTGCCTGAATCTAATCGCCGCTCGTCCTAATTATTCCCAAGTCATCCTCTGTTGCACTTCCTAGCTTATCTCGCTTGAAGGTGCTGATGAAACTGTTCCTTAGGAGTTTGATGGGGCCAGATAGAACCGTAATATGTGTTAAGGGGGTATCAAGGGAATTCGCATGGACGCTAAGAGAGTCAACAAGGTTGCTAGGGGAGGTAATTGTCTCGTTATTCCCCGTCTGTCGCTTCCTGATTGCCTCTCTGTGTGCATGGGGATCCTCGATATTGAGGTCCAGGGACTCGATGAATAAAACCCGAGTTCGGAAGCCCACGCAAGGTTCCTCCCCGTATTGTGGCTATCGGAGTGAATATTGTGGATCGCCCTTCATCACCTCATGGTTTGCTGATTCCTGGTGTGGAATCTGGTTTGGTGTCAGAGGCTGTATCCGATCGAGTTTCGGGGAGAGGCTGCGGCGATTCAGGGTCCCTGGTGGACCCTAGGGAATAAATTAGTTCAGCACGGGACCGGATGGGGTCAGGTACTTCCTCGTTGCATTGATTCTGAATATTCCCCAATGTTGATGCTTTTTTGGCGAACATCATCTTTTTCTGCCGTGCAGAGTCAGAGGAACGAGGGATGGGGTGGAAAGGGACGTTGTCGGTTCTCTCAGAGAACATAGATAACGGCTCCTTTAAATACCTATCATTGCCTGTACGCTAGCTAGTTCTTTCGCGTAATCCAGGGGTGAGCTTCTTTCCCCCCAAGCCGCCGCGGGGCATGGCATGCTTCTCTAATCCCTCCACCTGTCATAACCCCACCTCTTCAAAATCGGCTGTCTCCCCTAAACATCTATTAACACCACTACTCCATAAATCCTAATTTCACAATTGCTCAATACTACAATAGGCACTAGTTTCTAGGGATCTCTGATTAGTAATTGACTTCGACGGAAAGAATGCTCTGGGCGCATCTAGTCGACGTTAGCACTACGAGAGTGACTCGGTCATCAATTATCTATCATCTGGCTGAGCCAAGTCTTTCTTGGACACAGGCACAATTTCATCCCCGACCCTAGTAACACTTGAGACTACCCCAAGTGTCAAGCCGCTAATCAGACCGGCCCCCAAGAGATATGAGCACACATATGTCAGATTTGCGATTGATAGCAATCTAATATTACACCAGAGATGGTGAAGCCTTCTGATAGCTCTGGGCCTCCTTCGGTTAGTCAATTGGATTGCTTGGTCGTTCCGCTTTCCTGTGTTTAATGTGTAATTTGTGAGCAAATAACAGCTGTCCACCGCACCAGCATGCCCACACGATGGAATTATGTCAGAGGGGTAATCCAACACAAAACCTCTGGCTACCCCCCTACCTCCTGCTAGGGAGCACCACCATACATTCCTTGGCAGAGTATCACCACTAATACACCCACTGAGGTATGAGCACTTAAAGAAAATGTCAAGGAAGATGCCAAAAACAGGAAATTCGACTTCCTAGGTAAGTAATAACTAAAGCCAGAGCCACCTTTCCTAGCAAAGTAAACTGGTTCCCGAAATCACTGCCACCGGCAATCCCAACCCGCAACTGTCTATCACCCTTTCAGCCAACAACAATAGTATGGTCCATGAGGAGGGAATGAAGTACAAATGCCTGCTATTTACATGACCTATCTTACTACCTCGCTCCCATGTTCCTCGGCATCATGCATTGACTTCGCAAAGGGGTAGATATGGAGCAGTATGAGCAAGACAAACAAAATGTTGATTCAAGCCAGTTAATTGGGTACCTTATTTTTCGTATTTTTCTCGGGTTCCAACGCTCATGGTATCAACTTCACGATCCAGCCAGCTTAGAAGATATCATCAATACAAAAGCAAAAGTCAGCGCCAGAACTAACCCCATTGTTAAGAGAGCCGTGGATGCCACGAGACTCACCTAGTCAGTAACCTATGTGCTTCTCACTTCAGACTTGATACACTCCATGAACTTCCACTATGCACATGAGGCTGCGTTGGAGCTCTCACTCAAATAACTCCCGTCATTGTATTCCCCCGCTTCCTCGAATTCTTTCACGGACTCCTTGACATGCTGGTAAAAAATGGCCGGTCCGGTCTTATGTTGGGAGGCGCGAATTTCAGGATGAGTATTCAGGGCCTTGGTTGTCACTTGGTGACCTGTACAATTAACCTTTGTCTTGATTTGAAACAGCTAATTCCAGAACAACTTACCAATAATTTGCACGATCTCGGTGAATAGTAGATACTATGGCAAATACCTGGCACTTCGAGTATCTACCCTACGTATCTAGTTCTATCTAATAGTGCGGAGATATTGCCGGAGGTATTGAAAGTTTGTAATGATTAGAAGCAATTTGATAAGCAAGATGAAATGTTGTGGAAGGTATTGTGGATTGATGTATTCTAGATGGATATTGCTGGACAAGAAAAAAGGAAGAATATGAGGAGGCAGCAGGAAAAGGGATTGGTTACAAAAGCGGGGTAGAGGAAGTCTTTAGAATCGTAGAGAAGCAAATGAGGGGTAAAGGAAAGCAGAACCACGGGGTCTGGTAAATGACAAAGAAGAGCGGTCTAGAAGGAATAAGTTATCTTGAGGATGTATATATAGTCCAGAGCTCATCGGAGAAGTAGGGAGAAAAAGAGATTCCATGGCAGTCATCTGAGAGAAGGTCAGAACTGATTTACACACCTGGTCAGAAAGAATCAAGGCTTCCAGTATGCAGAAGTGACAACATACGATCATGATTTACATTACATAGGTATCTCTATCTCTTCTTCCCTCTACACGGGCATGAAGCAGCGCGTCAACAGTAGCATTAGCTCCCTATCCTAAAATATTTCCCCCTTTGGGATATATTAGTAGTCCGCCCCGATCTCGTCGTCCCGCTTATCTCTTCTAACGATGCTGAGGAACCGGTGTCGTAAGAGTTTATACGATTCATGTGAATTGGTGAGATCCTGTACACGATTTTGTAGGATGTCATTTTCGAATTTAGCTACAGCAGATCCCCTTGTGGAGGCGTCCATTGTAAGGAGTCGTGAGGCAGTCTCCTTCTCAAGTTGAAGGACATGGGCATGAAGCCCGCCGTAGGCCATTCCATGCTCATTAGCGATGAAATATATTGCCCTTGTCGTAATAAGAGAAAGCTCGTCAGCTTTTTGCACCTGACTCAAGGAACGTAGGGCGGCCTTCTTCATCTCTCCTTCGGCACTCACCTCTCCTCTCGCTACAAGTATGGCATCACACTCGGGATCAACTTCCCCTTCCGGTGCCAACGGCTTGGGATCGAGCGCTTCAGACCAGCCGATACCGTGGGTGGGGGGGGTTTTCCACTCCGGTAGAGTTGTAGCGAAGGTAACCGCGGTGTCTGCCGACTTGTTCCGAAACTCTCGGCTGCTTGTGAACAATGTTAATTATGGTAGACATCTAGGCTTCTAGAACCGTGTAATACTCCGTCAAAAGGAATAATATCGTATCGGGGGTTCACAGTTGATGCGCTCGGCTAGTCGTATCGCTTGAATGGGGGAAAATTTTGAAGGGATGATGAGAGTACTTCCGCCAATCTTCAAGACCCTTCCAATTCACGCCATGTGGATACCCGTGCAAATTTGCAGGGGCTTATTTTGTAATGAGTTATTGAAGCTCCCCCTCCAGGCTACGTCGCAGAATATCTTTCTTTATAGTCTCGGAAACAATGTCCTCCTGGATGTGCTCGCCTCCGCAATCTCCCAGTGAGGATATCTCAGGACATCCTACTTAGCTTATGGTCAGTTTTTATTCCAGCTCTCACGGCACAGGGTGCACCAAACGTTGCTCTAACCAATAGTCATTCACCAATATCCTTCCCAGTTACTATCCCTTGCTCGGGCGCCCTCAGACTATATCCCCGCATCGCGACAACTCATCGCAATACTTCAAGTCGCACATATTGGCTGCCGCCCCAGAACTTGGTGAACCAAATCCCCCATCCCATTTTCGCGTAACTGTCCAACAGCCTACCGGAGACACCAAGGTTTCACTCCCATGTGTACCATTTCCGCCTCAATTGGGTTCCGGCGGGATATCCGGATGCGCCCTTCCGTCTCCTCCCTCCTGGCGGCTAACTCGGAAGATATGCAGTGAGTAGCCGGGGCAAGAAAATTACATATTGACCGCCTACTCAAGCCGCGGTAAGCATCAGTGGGAAACCCTGCCAAGGAGGAAAACCTCCTGCTAGGAATGAGAAGTAAGGAGAGAGGAGTATACCATCGCTTAATTATCCATGGTCGGGAGGTTGTGAGGTCAGTGTGTGAGAGGCGGTAAAAGCCAAGTGTTGTCTAACAATGAAAGGGATTGTAAAGAGACTAGGACATCCCACAGATGAGCGCTAAATGCAACACGGTGTACAGGCAGAGGAACCTGGGAGAGGGACGGATTATCAGACATAGCCCAACACTTTTATAGTTATTTGAGAAAAAGAGAATGCGTCATAGCCACTTCCAGTATTCATCCACTCATGGCGGCTCATCTGTTCGTGCCCCTTAGCCTTTGCTCTTTACTCACCGCCAATATCACCGGCACGCAAACATTTTCCGCAAATTGCCTTCCAACAGCCCCCATCTGCAGTTTTCCCAACAGCATATACAAACTATGAGCTTCAACCCTCAGATAAGATGCCGGGAAACTGTAACTTGCTCTATGAATTCTATTCCTAGTGGTCATCCAATGGGCCATGTGTGCCCGGGCAGCTACCTGCCGGGATATATCAAATTCCCCTAATAGCTCGCTAGCATATGCCAGTTCGCCGACAGCCAAACACCCTATTCCGGCTAAACAGAGCTGTAGTGGAAAGATGAGGGGGTTTCTTTGCGGGGGGGAGTGCTACTTCGCCGTAGGTGGTTTGGATACGACCTATTCCTATCGGCAAACAAAGGGGATCTAACACCTGCATTGTACCTCCACCCCCCCTTCCCACTCCCGGTAAATACCCCTTCCGCTTGGGTGACCGTGGAGATCTAAAGTGTTCCTTCTTGTGTGTAACCTTCGCCCGAATACCGGCGTTTTCCAGGTTTGAAGCTCGTCCGAGTGCTTGACCGTGATCAGCTATATCCTGTTGTATTCTCCGTCCGCTTGATGTTCGAATTATTGAAAGTCATGGGTACTCACTTGTCTTTTGATTGTTCAAGAACTTGTTGGTCAACCTGGTTGATGATGGCGGTTGGTGGCTTTGTATGTGAGTTTCACACTAGCAGGGATTTCTCCTGCTAGTATAGTTTTATTTCATGTTCAGTTTCAGGATACGGGAATGGTCTCCATCGGGGGTTTGGGTACCTGCTGGTAGTGTTCGGCAGTCTTTCGGTAAGGCTAGGTACGCCGGTTACAGCAGATACGGGTGTAAGGACTTCTGTCCAAGCTGGACCTGGTAAGAGAAGAGAGATACCGGAAATGCTGGGAGGTCATGTTTTAGGATAGGGACGATTTTTTCACGGCATGTTGATGGGCATTCTGATTGTGGTTATGGGCATCCTCGCTCTATATAAACCCCCCTTATTGCCCCATAGATAGAAGAATGAGCAAGCAGAAGACGTCAAACTCCTCCCTCTATTTTTCCTCTATTCTCCCACAACGCATATCCCGCATATCCTTCAATACGAGTAACGTTTAAAGGGCCGGAATGCTGCTACTGAGTAATGGAAACACCAAATCTTTCGAGCCACCTCCCCCACTGCTTCGCACATTATTTGAGAAACTGACAATAGTCAGCAATCAATTCTCTTTCTCTCCCTCCCAAACCCCGACCTACCCATTCCACACTAATTATTCTCCAATCCCAAGCAATTGGCGGACCAGGTGGGGCGTTTGGCCCTCGGGGGTTGAAGAGTGATACTGCATAAATTCAGGGCCCACAAGGCCAGCGCATGTCTAGCATCACCAACAAGTGTATTTCACAGCACTAGCACCATTCGATTTTATAAAATTTATTTAGAGCTAGCGTGACCTACTGCTCTCCCACAACCATACAAGCATAAAACCATACAACCATAGAAATAGCAACAACAAAAAAACCCATACAGCATAAAAGGTATCAAAGACGACACAATCAGCAGATCCAAGAACAACACCAACAGTCCCTAATCTACAGGCGATACCCAAACGCAAAGACCCATGATTTGTGATGCTATAAAAAGATTCCGTCCGCCTAGTTGTCGTCATCATACTCGGACCCTTCCTCCAGTGCGGAATCCGCGTCGGATTGAGGCTCGTCCTTGCACTCTGATTCGACCGGGCCAATATCATCGCCAGACCAGTGCCCAGGGAAGGGTGGGGTGTGATCCTCTTCCTCAGGGGAATCGAGCACAGCCTTGCCCTTGGCGGTGTACTTTTGAGGACCAGTGGTTCCTGCGCGTTTCGGGGTTTGCTTGGCCTTTGCCTGGGTCTTGGCAGTGGAATTAGAGGCATCGCCCGCTTTCCCAGTAGACAAGACAAACTTTCCCCTTGCGTCTCTGGCCTGATTGCGGCGGTCCTTGGGGCCGGTGGATTTCGTAGAAGATCCGCGACGGGGGGTAGGTCCCGCAGTAGATAACGTATTGGAAGAAGCCGAAGCTGTCCCCTTGGCCGGTAGGGGGGAGAGCTCTGCCGTGGATCTAGTCACGCGCGGCTCCCAGGATGGCGGGAGGGACCGCTTAGCGGCACTAGCGACAAGTGAACGTTTCCTAGACACAGCCTTAGAACTCCCCAATTGGGTCTGCTCTTCATCACCGTCCTCGGACTCGACTGCTTGGTATTTCCCCTGAGCGGGGCGACACCTCTGTGCAGATGCCGTAGACTTTCCGATTGAAAGCCCGATAGCCTCTTTGCCCTTAGTCGGGGGCAATAGACCAGACTGTTCTTGGGCCCTTTGCACTCCCTCGGTGGGGCATTCATCGGGTCCCAAGCGGCGGGCAATCATCAACGGGCTGCGACCGTTAGTTTTTGTATACCTAATAGAATATCCGAAAAAATATGAAACAAATAAAATTCATGAATTCTGGGCTGTCCGAACCAGAGAACTTACTTCAAATTTTCTCTCTTCCTGTAGCCACTAGAATACAGTTAGCAATTATACTTACCGCCCATTTGGAAAGAAAGAAACTTACGGAAACCTCAAGTCGAAACATCTCAGGCACCCAATAGTACCCGGCAAACTCTCACATCCCACTAGGCATATACCTTCACCCTCTGTGCAGAGCAAATTAGTTGTGTTAACAATCATTGAAGTCAGAACCACATACTCTGATATGGGACAAGCCATCCCAAATGAACCAGACGGCCTGGGTCAGGCCCAGCATCAGTAATGGTAGTTTGCATATTGTTTTGCACGGTGACTTGGACAGTATTTTGCGCCGTATTTCCCAACAGGTCCTGAAGGTTATTCTCAACGGGATTCTGAGCCGGAGCCACAACTTGCTCGGTGGCACGAATCTTGCGAGGCCTTCCACGGGGTCGCCGTTGCGGTTGGGGTTCGTCTTCCATAGAGTCCGGAAAGAACGTATACTCGGCTGGGTTTATGGGAGGCGTTGCAAAGGTTGGCCGGTCAGATCTGGTATCGCTATCCGGGTCGTCGGGATAGAATTTGTAGTCTGTGCGGTTAAAGTTAGGAGGGTCTGTTCCAACCCCGACAGAAAAACCAGGTTTTGGAACTTTGGTCTTGCTTTCTCACCAGGTTGTGCAGATGTAGAAGTGCCAGTGGCCACTGCCTGACCCCCTTTTATAAACTCAGCTGGCCCCACGGACTCGGCGGGCTCGGCGGACTCGGCGCTCGAGACTGCTTTTCCCATTAGGGAATACCCCCCCTGAGATCGCCGCGGCGACAGGCTTCCCTCTTCTTCCATCTCGTGATCTGTCTCTCCTGCAAAGATATCCTCCTCCTCCCTGTCAGCAGCCATAAGATTCGAAACCCAATCAGGGATTCCCTTTCCGCCCCCATATGGACGCTCATCTATGTCAAGTCCGTCCTTGGCAGAGGTATTGCCTAGAACATGACCGAGTAGTTGGTTTTGCTGGTTAATGCGTTGTCTCTTGGTTGCTGGTTGTTGGTCAGACGAGCCGCGGCTTTCAATGCCCGCTTCGTGGGCTTCATGCTGTGGTGTATCTTTGTCTGCTTTCGGGAATGAGTATTGTTACAATTAAAATCTGCAATAATTTACTAGAGAGAACTGGGAACTTTTTAAAAACTAGCGGAAAGACAAGAAAGGCAACTCACCACTCCCACTGCCAGGCCCAGACACATCGCCCATCGTCAGAGAAACACTAGGAGAGTTCAAATCATTTCCCTCCGCCAAACCTGTTGAAAGTCCAGACATGCTTTCACCTTCATCGGACTCAGCCAGCCAATCTTGTGAAAATGCAGAGATAACCTCATCCTCAACAGACTCAGCCAGCGCTCCCAAATCACAATCTCTCAACGAAATGAACTGAACCCCATAGTCC
>LN891026.1:246344-299608 GCA_900010015.1 Tuber aestivum | reverse complement strand
GAGATATCATTGGCCCATGGTCTAAGAGTTTCCTCGCGAGGAGGAAGCGGCAACGGTGGGTATGAGGCATAAGTAGAATAGGGGTTGATCTGTGGTGGGGCTGGGCTGCCTGTATCGATAGGTCCTGGCGCTCCCATGTTGTTAGAAGGGAAACCTCCTGCCTCGGGCGATTGGACGGCATCGGTATTGACTGGAAATGTTCGCCTCCAAATAGAGTTTGCAGGCAAAGGTCCCATTACACGGGTGAGGGGTGGATCACGATAAGGATCACTGTCTGGATCGTAGAGTGTGGGATTTTGGCTGCCCGGGCGCAAAGCACCGCTGAAATCCTCGTCTCTCCGGGGGGCTGAATACGACCCGGCCATTAATAGTCCACTCATGATGGGATCTTCCCTACCAACGACCCATGGGTTGGGTGACATGGTTTGGCGTCTTGAAGGTGGTCGCGTGGCGGAGTAACGCTGGCTGAGTTCGCCTGCAGCTTGACTTTCAATGATTCCGCCAGTGCTCGGGCCCGGTAATTGCCAATCGGACACAGGGGATCCCAGAAAAGCTTCAGGAGTGCCCTGATGATCGATTGCAAGGGCCACCGGTTGGGTCCCACCGGTTGCAGAATTGACTGGGGGAGGAGGAACAGTGTCCCCCTCAAGAGTGGCTGATAACTGGGACCCCACACCGGGGGGGCCAGCAGGTAAAGGTTGTGAGTCTGGGGAAGTTCCCAAAGCATCTGCGAAAAGTTGAGCGATATCAACACCATATGGAGGCTCTGGATTAAGGCCTAAAATCAAATCCAGTGCCTCAGTCGCCTCTGAGCGGAATTCTGGTAGAGGAGGGTCGGTCATATTTGGCGGACTTGACAAACTTTCTGGGAACACAGGTGTTAGATGGATCTCGTATGTCTCGGGGTCATCGCAGAGAAATTCAAAAGGATTGAGTTCCAATATGTCCTCACCCTCGCCCTCGCCCTCACCCCCCCACTAGTTACCTAATGGCCCTGCAGAGGAGGATGGGTCATGTTGGACATCCAGGGCGGCTTCTCGTCCAATGCCCTCATAGGCCCCTCTTCACCCCCACCGCCATCTGTTCCCTCATGGTCATCCGTTTCCTCCTCGTCGTCGTCTGTTCCCTCATGCCCGGGCAAAGGCGCAAACTTATGATAATCGTGGGGACTGCCGGTATCCGGTCGCCCCCGATACTAAAGACTGACTCCACCTTGCACTGCTTGTCCGGCTCGGACCGGACCTCCATAGGGGCCACTGCGGCTTGCACGGGAACCTCTATAGTAACATTTGCACAGTTACGAGGTCTATACAACACTGCCTCCTGTTCCTCCAGAGAGTATGTCAACGGTGGTTGAGCCCCGACACTGTTTGACGCTGCCGCCGAGGAAGAACTGGACTCCTGGAAATTCTCGCGATCTGGCGCGTGGTGAAGAACCCCCGCGCCACTGGCCTGAGGCTCCTATCCAGTAGGTTCAGTGTTGGTTATTGGAACTGCAGGTGCTTTTGAACTCCTCCGGGTGGGGCGCGCTCGTGATGACTTCCCGGCCTTGCGCCTTCCCCCACATTCCGCCGGGGCATTGGACTCTTGAGCGACACGAGAAGCCTCGCTCATACCCGGTTTCTATTGTGTGGGGGGGGGTGCAAGTGTGTAGTGGAAAACAGGTGGTTGGAGGAACTTGTCAAAATTGAGAGAGAAGGTTGAGCATTGAGAGGAGTGTGGAGGGGGAGCATACTAATTATTGGTTTTTATGCACCCCGCAAATCCTCAATGGCTTCCCTCCGGTTCCAGGGCTCCGGACAGGGAGTTTACCCGGATGGAGAGATTGGGGAACTCTCGAGCGCCGCCGGGTAAGCGTCGTTCATGGAGTCTAGTAGAAGCCAGTGAATTGAGGTACGGGGTTGTCCGCTAGATCTCAGTTTTCGCAGCTAGGAAGCAACGGGCACGTGATCTGATACATTTTACTCTCACAGCAGGAACCTCCTCGACATCCCGAGCGCTAGGATACCCCTCCATTCCATGATCGCCAGGCATTCGGCTCGTACAGAGGGGACCCGCTTGGAGTAGGAAAGCCTGGGGTATGTTTGGATACGACCGTTACCTTCCGTTCCCCAAGGGAAGGAACTGAACTGGTGTTTGGTAACTATGGAATAAATTGACGGTTCCCTTATGAAATGTGCCAAGATGACTCCTATGAAACAGAAGTGGTCTGTTTCTTCAGGTGCAACTGTTTTGAAACGAAACGGTCACTAGCAGCTCTGCTCCCACCAAACAGCGCCTTAGGGGCTGTTTGGAAGGAACGGTAGGCGGGTTGAACTTTCTGTTCAAGTGATGATTTTACCTGGAGAAATGGTTGTCCTGTCATCTTCATACTGGAAGGTAACGGTCATTTGTATGGTGAAATAGAAAGGAACGGTGGTACCCAAACAGGCCCTTAATTTCAAGCTGTAGGCATACGGCAGTCCATATCGAGGGACCTATGCACTTTTTTTTTGGAAAATTCAAAGTATAGTACTACAGTAAGAACTAGAATAGTTGAACCTTGAGCTAGGAGGTTGGAGTTGCCTCTACTAGTATAGTCCTGTGTTTTTCCTGTTTTTTGTCATACTGGTGCCAAGGTTGTGAGTAAGTGTCAAAACCCCTGGTTTCTCGCTGGCTCACAACCTGGGCACTCTCAAGAGAGTGCCTGCCAGCTCAACATGACTTGCCAAACGCTCAGCTGTCCATGACCTCATTGGCCAGAAAATCTGGCGGTAGTTCACCTATTACGCTCCGTGTTTTCCTACTCATGCCAAGGTTGCAGCGCCATAGCTGCAACCTTGGCACGAGTATGGCCCTGGTTCTGCGCCGTCTCTGCAAAATCCCCTGCAGTATCATATAAAAGTTATTCTTCTTCCTCTCCCTTCTCCCCTCCCTTCTCCCCTCCCTTCTCACAGACGTTCGTCGTTTTCCTTCCCTGGTCCTTTGACACACTCCTTCTCCCTTCACATAAACCTTCTTCCTCACCCTTCCCTCCTTGCTTCCTTCCTCCACATACCCCATCTCCATCACCCTCCCCTTCTCTCTTTACACACACTCCCTAAGCCTCTAATACGCATCTCTCTAGTCAACTCCAAGAGGGTGGTACTTTAAATTCCCCATTTTTATTCTTAAATTTTAATACCACACTTGGCGCAAACGATACACCAACAGCACAAACATGAAAAACTTCAAACGATTCGAGATACTACACATTGCTCACGCTGTCCATCTCAACATGACGCCTACAATATCAATCCCTCACCCAATCCCGGCGCTGCTCTCAACCAACAGAACCAGAGCAATTATGAGAACAGCGAGAGGACTAAGTATCAAGAAAACAAGACTACTCGCACCACCAGCATCATGATCCCTATTGGATATCAGATTCCGGTTCCCCCAGCAGCACAACACACATGGCCAACCTTTATGGATATGGAGGAAAACTCCGCTCCCACCCACCACCAGTTGTGTCAAGGCCCCCCACGCCCTATAATGTGTACCCCTGAGCTGGAAGCGAAGCTTGCGCATGATGAGATGTCTGTCAACCAGGCTGAGCATGGCCGGGAATTTACCCAAACCAGTGCAATTACGAAGAACGAAGTTGCGATGGATTTTCCTTGTGATATTATGGCAGGGTCTGCCAGAAAGGTAAAGTCCCCCATTACCAAGCCCACCTGTAGAGCATGGGCTACTACTAACACAGGTTTAAAGGGTCGGAGTGTAGTCAAGGCAAAGGTAAAGCCCAAGGTGGAAAAGGTGATGGCGATGAAAAATCTGAACCGTTGGAACAAGATGCGGAAGGATGTTCAGAATATTACTGCCACTAGGACTAATAAAATCTCGAAAACCAGCCAGAAAATAACTCCTGGTGAGATACTAAATGGCACTGAGCCGCACCAACATATTCTCTGGTGGATAAAACAGTGTTCACAATATCTGCCGTTTCTTCATGCTACTATGCGGAAGACACCACCTCCATCACCCAATATTCTGGCAAATTTGGCAGCTGGTAGGGGTTCCACAGACCGGCATCCAGTGACGCCCAACGCCGAGCCAGCCAGGCCGATTCTCAGGCCCAAAGGAGATGCGGGGATTACAAAGAAGTATCATGTCAGACGTTTGACAGGTCATACTGCGCCGAAGGGAAAGGCCAAGGGGGAGGTCAGAGAAGGACCCGACTGCCGGGGTCTCTAAGAATGCCAGTTTGTCTAAGGTTACGATCAAGCAGACTATGTCGCCAGCAGCTGTCATAACCATGTCGCTCATTCTTAAGCACAAGGATGGTGCAGGAGTTACGAAGAAAATCACGCAGCTTGACTCACCGGGTCCCACTTTGGAGAACGCTACCACCAATTGTCCCAAGTCCCGGAATCCAAAGCGCAAGGGTCGTGCGGGGGGCAAGAGAAAGACAGCCACTGAGAGAATTAACGAAGAAACTAAAGCTTTAATGTTTAAGCTGGAATTCTTGAAGAGTGTGGATGCAGAATTAAGCCGTCAGATTACTTTGTACCTGGGAACTATGAGGGCGGAGGATACTTCGGCCAGCGTCAAGTCTCCGACCCAGGCGTCAAGCAGCGATACGGTACTTCCTCATGGCATCTTTGTGGCGGAGTCTAAGGATGCGATTGAGGAGAGGGGGATGGAAGGAGCAATGTTCCGTGCTGGAAGTAGCGGTGAGGTTCCAAGTATTGAAAATGATTCCTTGTGAGGGGATTCTAAGACAGGGTGTAGAGGCAGTGCAGGGAGATGGGCGAGCAGGCATCTGCTAGTGGAAAAAATAAGGAAAAAAAGGAGGGGGGGGGAACTGGCGCTGGAACGAGAAACTATCTTTGTAAAAGTTCTTGTTTAATGAAAAATTATTTTTCTAAAAAACTGGAACACTCTGCAGGGTTCCGAATGGTCGGCGATGGACTAGACTGGACTAGGTAGTCTGGTCAAAATTCGGTCTAGTCCCATGAGAGATTTGAGACTGACCGGGCAGTCAAGTTGGAAGACCGAACTGGTTGGGGATTGGTCAGACCGAGGGGACCGAGTGATAAAATGTGCACGGCCCTTACGCAAAACCTCAGCTGTTATGTTAGTGTATCTTTGAGTTTCGCCCAACCTGTCTGAAAGTAGATATTTGTTTTGAATTTGTGGGGGACCGGGTTAGCCTATGGTGGAATGTCCTAGTACTAGAGGTGAAGAAATTGATATAAAAGGCGTCCCTGGTGATATGAGGAGAATATTGTTTTCCCTATCCAGAGTCAAGTTTGGTAACATTTCCTACGTTTGTTTCGCTTCCCTGGTTTTTTCATTGTGGGAGAGGCTGATTCTCAATTGTTTTTAACATATGGTGGTAGTCGGTTCTTAACAGTTCTATTTTCACTATATTATCTCATCAAATAATAGGAGTCAGACTACTCTCAGATCCTGTCTTTCGGACTGGTCAGAAACTGGTCTAGACCAGACTGGACTGTGTAAGGTAGTCAAGTCCAGTCCGCATGATCGATCATGATTGAAGGTCCAGTCAAGCCCCCAAGACCAGACCGGTCCGACCATTGGGAACGCTGACACTCTGCAACGTGATTGGGGCATGAACGATATTAGTCACTTAGGTCGAAGATGCCTTCTAGCATATTTTTCCATGCCTCGTAGCTAATCCCTGCACCGTCTTCACTTCAGTCATGAACGCTCTCGCCACCGCTTAAACATTACGCCGCAGCAGGAGGCCAAAGATCCGGGCACCTTGTGTTGAAATTCACGAAGGTTCCCGATGGAAACATGTTACCGCAATGATTACTGGGTGGCATTTTCAGAAACCTAGTTGGAGGTGCGTTAGTTTGTTGGGAGATTGTCAGAGATTTGTGAAGGCTGTATTGTTTAGAAGTAAAAGCGTGGCGAGAGTGTTTGGAGGGTTTCAGCTATGAGCATAGTGAGATGATGGCTTGTATGAGATTAAGGTTTATGGGGGCTGAGACTTGGGGATGTCGCACTATGATGATTAGGAAACATGGAAGAAACTGTATGAGTGTTAGGACTGTCGGAGGTACTGGGTTGGATGGAAGGGTAGAGGCCTTGACCGAGTGGAAAAGAGAAAAACATGTATCAGAAGAAGTCGGAAGGGAATGGCCCGGAAGATTTGGAACAAGATCAGAAGTGGAGACTGGGAAAAGTCGAGGCTGTGTATATATAGGACACCTCGGGCGACGTAAAGACAATAAGAACCACAATACACTCTCATTCCAACATAGTCTAAATTTATTACCTTGGCGGTCGTCCGAAACTCCCCATTTGGGTATGGTTCCAGCACGAGGGAACCAACCCACACCCCACGGTGCCCCTCGCTTATGCTCCCTGCGACGGCAATGTATGCGAACACCCATCCATTAAGCGCGCCAGGAGAGACGGGAGATTCATTGCCAGTCGAGGTATCCACAGATTAGGCAGGAGTTGGGTATCCATCTAAGCTAGCTATATACTTTATACCCTTCATTGTACCTCAAGAGTCATACCAGCTAAGTAGTGAAAATCAGGAGCTACTAGAGCACTCATGCCTGCCCATTTTGCGGTTTTTGTCTTTCTTCAACTCTAGCGAAACCGCTCATACCGCGTGCTAGCATATAGGGTGTTTTGCCGGAGGCGGAAATACCCCTGAGGCTTTCTGGCCCTATTCGCTAACTCCTCCTCGCTTGATCCACCAAGCAAGTACTTGATGAAATTGGTGAAGCTTCCTTTAACCACGGGTGATGTGGGAGCGATGGATGAGAACCACGATTGCAGTTGCATCGGTGATACCTGGTCTGTTTGAAGAGCTAGTTCGAGAATAAGGACGGGATGACTGGGCATTCAGAATAGTGTAGGAGTTATTTGTTGAACTGGCGCTCGAGGGGTTTTAGCAATTTGGGTGAACGCTAGGAGGTTTAACCGGAAGAGGTACATTGGGGTTAATACATACCGGTGCTGCACAATAAGGAAGTTTTAATAGCAAGATAAAATTCGCGAGGGTTCAGAAGTTGCTCAGATGGCAGCTGCTGGGGTGGAAATGGAAAGTGCAGTGGGAGATATGGAAAGGGAATTCAAGTTGGGGAACAGAGTATTTGGTACGCAGGGAAATTGTGCATATATGGGACGTCTCTGGTTAGGTAGAAAAATATGGACCACAAGACGCTCTCATCGGTACGCAAAGGTAGCCCATATTTTCTGACTGCTCGAGTATAATGATTGATCACATGCTACCCTCCAAACCGAACCTCTGTGCACTATGGCCCCGAGTCCCCAAACACCCGATTCTCTGTATAGACATTTGGCGTTATTGCCCGTAACCGATAGTTCGGAATATCTTCCTTTTACAGCTCTCATTGGTGATTGCTCCAGCACTATCAATTAGCGCACACGCTGATCCTTCACGTGAAACAGCATATCAAGCGGGAGCACCTACTACTAAAGTAGTGCCAGACCTTTTGTTTCGCTTCTAAGTGCGAGGTCACTCAGGTCAGATGATTGTTTCCGTGTATGCAGCTAGGGATACCATAAACGGGGAATTTGTGCAAATTTATTTTCCCAAATTACCCGAGGGAGACAATTTTTCAAGCCTTTCCAAACGCGGGTAGTACCTGGAACGGGACGTGCAATATACCAATTATCCTAGTTTACACCATGCCCGTTCTAAACGCGTTAAATGCCCAAAGTCCTAGGGCTGAGGGGCATGAGAGCTTCAAAGATGCTAGGTAGTAGTGGGGTTTTAGCCAGGAGCTTTTATCTTAGAGGATGCCATACCTGCGCACTTATGGAGCTCCAATTTTAGCGGCTAGGCAGGACCGTGGGATCTTTGTGGAGGTGCTGAACTCTGTTCTGGCCTCCTTAACAGGATGGTAAGAAGCAGGGTCCGCAAGAGTGGAAATGGAGCCTGGCCTAAAGTGTGGACATCCACGAAGTTCCAGTAAAGAACCGCAGGGTTGCTTTCTAACAGCGACTGTGGCTGCCAGAGATTTTGAATGTTCCCGTAGCCCTGGAGATAGCTTTGGACATGAAAATGGATGGATGGATAGACTGTATTTGGCCCACCCTGTCCCAGCCATCTCTCTCCCAATCTTATTGAATCCCAGTGTGGTGCGGTGCATGCAAAAATCTGATCACCCGGTCTTCTCGTATTTCCAGGCCTTCAATGGATACTACGTTGGGTTCATTGGGTCCGGTGGTGGATTACTGTTCTTTGTTTTCTGCAGGCCCCGAACGTTTTACCAGGTTCGCTGTGCTGGGTCTGGCCAGGTTTATTCAATTTTGGTAAGTGGGTTCGAAAACCCGATACCTGAAAACCCAACCCAAGAAAGAGAGATCCACCGCCGCCCAGCTAACCCAGAACAGTATCCATTGGAATGCCAGAGGTATCCCTCCTTCAAGTGATCGATAGCTCAGAAGGAGGTAGCCATCTAGCGGTGATTCCTTGGATTGAAATAGGACGGGGAAGGGCAGAAGGCGAAGATTGCTGTGACAAATCAGAATATATCACAACATAAGAAGTATTAGACTGTTCCAGCCGCGGCAATGAAAATCAATCTCATCGTTCCACTAACGTTCAAATTGAGATATGTACAATGTCAAACACCACGAATTATCAAGCCCAAGAAACACAGTACTCCACAAACGTTGCCTATTGCTGACCTCGACCCTGATGCAAGATACAAAAGCCCAGTAAGTGCCCGTTGTCCTCGTGGTCCCACCATACAGGTAACCCCCTCGAACCTCTTGCCTGTTTGGTGAAACACCCGAACAAAGTGAGAAAAAAGTTGGTAGAATTTGTCGCTACCGATCTTGTGCTTCGCAGCGACTCCGCCGTGTGCGTCCAAACGGAAGATACTCTTAATGTGCCCTGGACGGAGTTAACTTCAATACATTTTCCAACAAGGGGCGGTCGTCTCTGCGGTCCCTCCCTAATCCTTCTCACCTCTTCTGGGAGAAACCCGGACAAGTTCTTAATAACCATAAAATCTTTTCTAGCACAGATTCCTATATATCGCAAGGAATCCGCAACAGAATCCTCTGCCTGAATCTGATCCCCGCTCGTTCTAATTATTCTCAAGTCATCCTCTGTTGCACTTCCTAGCTTATCTCGCTTGAAGGTGCTGATGAAACTGTTCCTTAGGAGTTTGTTGGGGCCCGATAGAACCGTCATATGTGTTAAGGGGGTATCAAGGAAATTCGCATGGATGCCAAGAGAGTCAACAAGGTTGCTAGGGGAGGTAATTGTCTCGTTTTTCCCCGTCTGTCGCTTCCTGATTGCCTCTGTGTGGACGGGGATCCTCGATATTGAGGTCCAGGGACTCGATGAATAAAACGCTAGTTCGGAAGCCCACGCAAAGTTCCTCCGCGTATTGTGGCTCTCGGAGTGAATATCGTGGATCGCCCTTCATCACCTCATGGTTTGCTGATTCCTGGTGTGGAATCTGGTTTGGTGTCGGAGGCTGTATCATATCGAGTTTCGGGGAGAGGACGCTGCGATTCAGGGTCCCTGATGCACCCCAGAGAATAAATTAGCTCACCGCGGGTCCCGATGGGGTCAGGTACTTCCTCGTTGAATTGATTCTGAAGATCCCCCAATGTTGTTGTTTTTTTCGCGAACATCATGTTTTTCTGCGGTGCAGAGTCGGAGGAATGATGGATCGGGTGGAAAGGGACGTTGTCGGTTTCCCCAGAAAACATAGAAAACGGCTGCCTCAAATACCGATTGTTGCCTCCATGGTAGCTAGTTCTTTCGCGTAATCCCGAGGTGAGCTTCTTCCCGCCAAGCCACCGCGGGGCATGGCATGCTTTTCTAATCCCTCCCCCAATCATGACCCCAGCTCTTCAAAATTGGCTGTCTCCCCTAAACATCTATTAACGTCACTGCTCCAGAAATCCTAATTTCACAATTACTCAATACTACAATAGGCACTAGTTTCTAGGGATCTCTGATTCGTAATTGACATCGACCGAAAGAATGCCCTGCGCTCATCCAGTGGACGTTAGCACTACGAGCGTCACCTGGTCATCAATTATCTATCATCAGCTTGAGCCAAGTCTTTCTTGGACACAGATACACGATTTAATTCCCGACCCTAGTAGCACATGAGACTCCCCCAATTGTGAAGCCCCTAATCAGACCGGCCCCTAAGAGATATGAGCACACAGATACCACCTTTCCGATTGATAGCAATCTAATATTACACTAGAGCCGGTGAAGCCTTCTGATAGGTCTGGGCCTCGTTCGGTTAGTCAATTGGATTTGCTTGGTCGTTGCGCTTCCCTGTGTTCAATGTGTAATTTGTGAGCAAATAACAGTTGTCCGCCACACCAGCATGCCCACACAATGGAATTACGTCGGAGGGGTAATCCAACACGAAACCTCTGGCTGCTCCCCCTACCTTGTGCTAGGGAGCACCACCATACATTCCTTGGCAGAGTATCACCACTAGTACACACAAACTGATCAACACCAAGGTATGAGCACTTGGGGCAAATGCCAAGGAAGATGCCAAAAACAGGAAAAGCGACTGCCTAGGTAAGTAATAGCTAAAGCCAGAGCCACCTTGCCTAGCAAAGTAAACTGGTTCCCGTAATCACCGCCACCGGAAATCTCAACCCGCAACCCTCTATCACCCTTTCAGCCAACAGTGTGGTCCATGAGGGAATGAAGTACAAATTCCTGCTATTTACTTGACAGATTTTACCACCTCGCTCCCATGCCTCCTCGGCACCCCGCATGGACCTCGCAAAGGGGTAGATATGGAGCAGTACGAGCAAGGCAAACAAAATCTTGATTAAAGCCAGTTAATTGGATACCTTATTTTTCCTATTCCTCTCAGGTTCCAAGGCTCATAATATCAACTTAACGATCCCCCCAGCTTAGAAGATATCATCAATAAAAAAGCAAATGCCAGCGCCAGAACTAACCCCCTTGCTCAGACAGCCGTGGATGCCACGATACTCACCTAGTCAGTGACCTAGGTGCTTCTCACTTCAGACTTGATACACGCCATACACTTCCAGTATGCCCGTGAGGCTGCGTTGGAGCTCTCACTCAAATAACTCCCGTCATTGTATTCCCCCACTTCGTCGAATTCTTTCACGGACTCCTGGACGCGCGGGTAAAAAAACGGACCTTCCGGTCTTGCGTGGGGAGGCGCGAATTTCAGCATGAGTATTCAGGGCCTTGGTTGTCACTTGGTGACCTGTACAAATTAACCTTTGTCTTGATTTGAAACAGCTAATTCCAGAACTTACCAATCATTTGCACGATCTTGGCCATTAGTATCTATAGTACTCAAGACCCCTGAAAACCGCCAGTACAAAATGCCCGGAAAGACAGCGCTAAAATGCACTATGAGACATGCACTATGAGACAATGCTAAAATGCCCGGAAAGACAGCACTAAGCGAGGGTGGGTTGAAGGACATAAAGGACACCGGGGGGAAGAAAATAAAATGAGAGCGGAAAAAAAACGGAAAGGGTAAGGGGTCAGTGGTTAGCTTTGATGCTGGAAATAGAAAATGTGATATGTGAGGGGAGAATAAAGTTACCCTACCTTAACAAAATATGAAAAGGTTACCCTGCCTGAGCCCTAGGCAGTTACCCTACCTGAGCTCAGATAATTATCCTACAGGTGCTACAAGTAGTTACCCTACTTAAAGATAAGAAAGTTATCCTACCTGAACACTATAAAGTTATTACTACTCAGAGGCCACATAGTTACCCTACCTCAGTATAAGAAGTTACCCTACTTGAGCTCTAAGTAGTTACTGTACTGGAGCTACAAGTAGTTACCTTACTTAAATACAAGAAAGTTACTCTACCTAAAACTATGTATAGTTGATATACCAGTATAGCATATGGTTACTATACAATGATCTCAGAGGTTACCCTCCTCAAGGTTCAGGTATCATAGTTACTCTACCTTAATCTCAGAGGTTACTCTACTTGAGATTCAGGTAGTTACCCTATCTAAGCTACAAGTAGTTATGCTATCAAAGTATGAGAGAGTTAGGAGCTGTTTGGTGTTACTGTTTTGTGTGGTTACCAACCATGGTTTGGCCTCAAAACCTGCTTATATAATCCATTTTAAGGGTCATAATTGCTCAGTTTTTATGCTTTATGGTTAAATCATGGTGGGTAACCACACAAAACTGTAACGTCAAACAGCTCCTTACTCTCTCTAAGCTATCAGTAGTTACTCTACTAAAGTGCAAGAAAGTTACCCTACCCGTAGAGTAAACTGTCAGATTCATGGTATTGAATATGAGTAGCAAATTCTAGCTCTAGAACATCAGATGAATCCAACAACAGGACATATTAGTTCAAAGCATATTTCTCTTACAATATGGCATGTATACTATTGTTTTAAGCAAAGGAAAATTAAGTCACTTCTTTACTATAGTAACCGATTGTTTCAGGAGTACTTGGTTGATGCTGCAGCTTTTAATAAGTAAAATTCTCTTCGCTAGATTAGAGAAAACCAACCTAAGTTGAGAGCTCAAAGTCTGTCAGGATTTCAGGAAAAGGCTAGAAACAACTGATGGAGATGTTGGAGTTAGACTGGAGACAGTTGGTAACCATCTTCTTCTTTCTTCATCTATTTCAGGATCACTGCATCAAATAAGTAAGAATTATTATGACTCAATGGCAATTATCTGATATTATAAGAATAGAGATCTGTTTATAACTATGACCTGTAATCCTAATTGGAACAAGATTCAGGATAATTTAAAACCAAGACAATCAGCATCAGATGGACCAGATTTAGTTGTTCATATTAATAATCTTAAATTTAAAGTACTAATAAGTAATATTAGAAAGAAGAAGATATTTGGATCTGTATTGGCTTTTATATGGACAATTGAATACCAAAAGTGAGGACTCCCACATGCACATCTTCTCTTAATTCTGGCAAAACAAATTGATATAGCAGAAGAGGTTGATTGGACTCTGGAAGCTGAATTTCCAAATCTAGCAGATGACATTAAGTTATGACATATAGTAACAACAACAATGGTTTATGATCTCTGTAGTAAAGAGTTTCTAGCAGACCCTTGCATGTAAGATGGACAAGAAATAAATGGCAAATGTTCTAAGAGATTCCCTACAGAATTTACTCTGGCAACTACCTTAGACACAAATAGATATCTAAGATATATGTGAAGACCATCAGAGACTACAAGTAATACCTCCTTAGTATTCTCCTTTATAAAGCAAATTCAGCAACTAAGTAGAGCATATTATAATTACAACTACTCCAGCCAGCAGATTGTACCTTATAATAAGTCAATACTTAAGTAAGAAATACAATGCTTATATTAATATTAAAGTTTATTCTTCTATTAAAGCAGTCAAGTATATATATAAATATATATATACAGTTGAAGACAAGGCAAATATTTTGATTGCATATGAAAATCCAGATTGTGAACTAATTGATGAAGTTAAGAACTATCTTGATACATAATATATCTCTCCTCCTGAAGCATACTATGAGATTTTTGGTTATAAAATACATGATAAGAATCCTGCTGTTTATCAACTAGCATTATACTTAGAAGACAAACAGTTAATATACTTCAATCCAGCTGAGGAAAGAGGAATTGTACAATTGCTTGATTAGTCCTAGCAAGATACCAGTTTGAAAGTATGATTCAAATTGAATCTAATATATTTCAATGGCCACAATTTATTATATGCAGATTATTCAACAAGGTATATTAATATACTTCTTATGCCTGCTTAAATTATTATTAATATGAAGTTTATATTGAAATTATAAGTACTAATAGAATTAAGTATTTATATTTACATTTGTTTTTGATAAAAAGAAATAGGTCTGGAAGCCAAGAGAGTGAGGTTGTGTTATTGGTTGAAACTACTACATAGGATCTAAAGTTGGCGAACTCTTCTATCTTCAAATACTATTATACTATCAAATAGTAGCAATATTGTTTACCGATCTTAGAATAGTCCTAGGAGAGTATACTGTAAAATCAAGATATTGAGAAGCCTGGATGGCCTTAGAACTACTTAAAGATATCAATAAATATAATATACATCTGTTGGAAGCAACTTCAATTCATACTGGAAAATAGCTATGAAATCTCTTTGCAATTATATTATATAAATCAAGTCCGTCTGATTCAGTGAATTTGTCATTAATATATAGAGATTTTGTGTCTGATGACTGTATGTATAGAGTGAAATATAGTATAGAAGTTCTGAGTCTATCAGGTGAGTAAATATATAACTGTAGACTATATCGTCTTTAAAAGATACTCTCTGATATGGGTAAAGGGTTAGATGACTTTAAATTACCATTACCTTTATCTGACTTAAACTATATATAGTCTTTGCAGTCAACATCAGAATATATTACTATATGATCAGATATCATGAAATCAAGTATAATTAAATAGGGTACTTCAGAGATGTCAATCACAGTTAAATTCTGCAGATATGCATTTCAAGTAGTCCTTAGATCAGTTGATATTAATGCTAGAGATATGTTTTTCCTTGATAGGCCAGGAGGAACAGCAAAGACATTTTTGGAGAATACAACTCTTGCAAAAATTCAAAGTGAACACAAGATTGCTTTAGCAGTAGTATCTCGCAACATTGCTATAATACTATTGTAAGAAGAATGAATAGCACATTCAACTTTCCAAATTCTCTTGATTTTAGACAATCAATTTAAATCTATTTGTTCAATCAATCATGGATCTCCTCAGGCTGCAGTTTTTCTTTGAATCTTACTTATTATTTGGGATGAAGCAACTATGTAATATAAATATGCATATCATGCAGTTTCAAGAATGCTGTCAGATATTCATTAAAACTCTCACCCTTTTGAAGAAATAACCATGCTTTTTGCAGGAGATTTTAGACAATGTCTTCCAGTTATTCTTGGTAGTTCTCAATTACAAATTGTCAACTCTACTTTGAAGCATTCCACCTACTGGCCTCAGATTCAAGTCCTACAGTTAGAGGGAAATGTTTGTCTAATATACACCGATATGACTCTCAAAGAATATACAATGGAAAAAGAATATATCTATTATATTTTCTGAATTGGAACTGCAACCAAGCCTTCCTCTGTTCTCAATCATATTATTCTTTGTCCAATAATGGTTCTTTCAGATAATAGTATACAAGGTTTGATACAGGAAATATACCTGCTTAGTCTTTTTACCTCTTCTTTGCATGTGTCAATTGAGGTTTTAGCGAAAAGAGATATTCTAATAGCATGAAATATTGATATGAGCTATATCAACAATGAACTCCTTATTCGCCAAACCCATGATTCAGCTATCAAGACCTATCTTAGTACCAACACTGTTGCTAATAAGAAACACTAGCAAATAATATATTCTTCTGAGTATCTTAATATATTACAATATTTTAGAGTTCCACCACATTCATTATATTTAAAAGTTGGTAAACCAGTTATGCTTTTATGAAATTTGAATCTATGTCAAGGTCTTTTGTAATGGAATAAGGCTTACAATCACAGGTCTGTTATAAAATCTGATAAATAGAAAGTTTTATTAATTCATTTGATTTTTCTAATTGAGTATATTATTGTTAAGATTATACTAATATGATTTTGAATTTTGTACTTTATAGATATTATAATAATAGGCAAAAAGGCAGGAACTGAAGTCTTGACTCTTCAAATTCACATCTCTTCTCAAGTATCACAAGATAATTCAGTAAACCTTATTCGACTAAAGTTTCCAATTGGGTTAGTATATGCAATAACTATGAATAAAGCACAGAGGCAGTTATTAGAACATGTTGGAATTAGTTTATATGAGGAGGCATTTGGACATGGGCAATTGTATGTTGCATTATTAGGAGCAACAAGTAGTGAAAGGATTAAAGTGTTAATTCCTGATTCAGTATATCAGTATATGAAGGAGAAAAGTTGTACAAAAAATGTTGTGTATTCTGAGGTTTGTCATATATAAGTTTTCTTTATTTTTGTTTTTTTTTTTTTAATATCTCTGCCTTTTTTACTCTATGATTTGATTGTTCTCTCTTATATTCTGTTTACTTTTATCTACCTTTCTTATTGGTCCTCACTGAATTTGTCCATTCATCTTTTTGTATGATCTTATTTTCTCTTTTACTTTGATCATTTCTTAAGACTTTCATTTTTCTTATTAGTGGTTTTTTCAATATGTATCTAGCATTGGATTTTGTGGGTAAACTGCTATTTATCAAGCGTAGTAATTACTTAAAACTACACTCCATTTCAGCACCGTGTGGTACCCACACGGGTGACTACTTGTATTCCATACTATTGCAAATCACCGGCACTCCGAGTATCTACCCCACGTGTCTAGTTGCATCTAATAGTCCGGAGACATTGCCGGAGGTGTTGAAAGTTTTTAACGCTCAGAAGCCAGTTGATAAGCAAGATGGAATATTCTGGAAGGTATTGCGGATTGATGTATTCTAGATGGATATTTCTGGGCAAGAAAAATGGAAGAATATGAGGAGGCAGCAGGGAAAGTGATTTGTTACAAAAGCGGGGCAGAGGAAGTCTTTAGAATCATGGAGAAGCAAATGAGGGGTAAAGGAAAACAGAAGAGAGAGGTCTGGTAAATAACAAAGGAGAGCGGTCTGGAAGGAATAAGTTATCTTGAGGATATATATATAGTCCAGAGCTCATCGGAGAAGTAGGGAGAACAAGAGATTCGACAGCAGTCATCCGAGAGAAAGTCAGAACCGATTTACACACCTGGTCAGAAAGAATCAAGGCTCCGCAGAAGTGACAACATACAATCACGATTTACATTACATAGGTATCTTTGTCTCTTCTTCCCTCTACACCAGCGTGAAGCAATGCGTAGACAGTAGCATTGCCTCCCTGTGCTGAAATATTTCCCCCTTTGGGATATGTTGGGAGTCCGCCCGAGTCTCGTCGTCCAGCTTATCTCTTCTAACGGTGCTGAGGAACCGGTATCGTAAGAGTTTATACGATTCATGTGAATTGGTGAGATCCTGTACACGATTTTGTAGGATGTCATTTTCGAATTTAGCTACAGCAGATCCCCTTGCGGAGGCGTCCATTGCAAGGAGTCATGAGGCAGTCTCCTTCTCAAGTTGAAGGGCGTGGGCACGAAGGCCGCCGTAGGCCATTCCACGCTCCTTAGCGACGAAATATATCCCCCTTGCCGTAATAACAGAGTGCTCGTCAGCCTTTTGCACCTGACCCAAGGAACGTAGGGCGGCCTTCTTCATCTCTCCTTCGGCACTCACCTCTGCCCTTGCTACAAGTATGGCATCACACTCGGCATCAACTTCGCCTTCCGGTCCCGGCGGCTTTGGGTCGAGGGCTTCAGACTAGCCAAGTCTTCCATCAAGACTTCCCTCAACCCGTTGGTGTCAAGTCCTGCGTTCCCGCATAGTCTCCGGGATTTTGGCAGCAGTGTCCGCAACAGGGCGCTCCGTCCGTCTTGGACCAGGACCGGCACGGACGGCAATTTGTCGTGCAGTCCGGTCATTTTCTCACATGCCTGACAAGTAGGAATGAAGGGCCAGGACGAACAACACTTTATCGTCCCGTCCGGTCGTTTCCTGAACTCGCTCGACATAGAAGAGCAAAGGACCCTTCACCGACAGTTACCTGCCATCACCCAAAGTCAGCCACCGACCCCTGCCGTCCCTGGAGGTCCGATGTAGTCACCTGCTATCCCCTACCAGAAGTTGTCTCTGTTAGTGGGGCTCATCGTCCTTCCTCATGACGGCCGCCCTCGGAGCCCAAGGGCGAGGACGGACTATATTTTGGCGTCCCGTCCCGGGCTCTTTTAGCACTCCCTCCATCTGGCCCTACGGGGGCCCCGGACGGAACGCCTTTTAGCAGTGTCAGTTGTGAGGGGGGCATCGCTGTCCTAACGATTCGGGTTCGGTGGGAGCCTTTGTAGTGCTCTGTTTGCCCTGGAGCGGGAAGATGGGTTGTGGTGAGGTCGAGGGAGGGGGGGAGTTTGTTGTGCTGTCTTTTCCTGGAGGGACGGATGGGAGAGCAAGGGCTTGGTTTGCTGTTGAACAGTGCCCCAGTTGCTCCCTCCCGCGCGTAAACCTTCGGAGGTGGTGCCTGCACACATACACTCCTGTTAATCCTTTGCCGTCTACCCGGTCTATGTCCTTGCTCGCGGGTGCGGTACCCGCTTCCCCCGTTTGGTTTGTATCCGTCCCGTGTATTTGTTGCCGGTTTACTCTGCTGTTCTGTGCTCCGGCGTCTGGGGCCCCCCCGAGTCTTGGTGCCCTGCCTAGCGACCGTCCAGAGTCACCACCGGATGGGCTAGCACACCGTACGCTGTCAAAGGCGTTCAAGGAAAATAAATTACCAGAAATACACTCAACCAGCTCACCAGTCGCCAATTGGCCAGAAATTCACTATGAAAGAATACACTACCATGGACAGAACTGCCTTGCAACCCTTCGCCAAAACCTAAATCCAAAAGTCACAACTACCTGGTTAAGGGACGGGTATTAAGACTGGAACTGTTCCCAGCTAATGAGCCTCAAATCTCTCCCCATGTTCCCGGCCGGCAAAAATTATGAAACCCCTAGAAGTCGGTTCATGTCTCATAATAGGTCAACTAGGATAACAAAATCGCCAATTGAGATGACAATACAAGATACCCTGGTTCAACATGTACAGAAACTGCCTGATACAATACACTTTTGAGGCCTCTTTGACGTGAGCTCGCGGTCTGCGGCTGGGCTAGGGCAGCTCCTGCGAAATGCAGACTACTGTTGCTCTGGTGTCACCCAGATTGGGATTCCACAGCCCCCGGAGGTATTGATCGAACCATCACTCTTGCTCAAAGCAAAATAGGCAAGATGCAGAAGGCAGAAATAGGTGCAACAAAACTGAGGGAATTATGAGATTAGTCTTAGGCTTTTACATCTCATGACAGTGAAAAGAAGTTTTACTATTAGGTGAGTTGTGAAATTGAAACACACCCTCCCTCACTAAATTTAAAGCACTTCTGGGAAACGCCCTATTCAGGAAACCTTTCCTATCTCCTGACCTCCACACTCACAACCTTGTAACTCCAGGGCTTCCTGAAATGGGAGTGTGCACGCGTTGCACCGGCAGCCCAGCTTTTCGCGTAACCCCCCTTAAAGCCATCACTTTTTTTCTCACTGGATACCCCAGCGAAGCCGATACAGAGGCGGCAGAGCCCATCTTGGGCCACCTTCTGCATAAAACCGAGGACTCCTACATGGCATGGTCGAGATGATGTTCGTTTCTCGGTGCCCTGGAAAAGGTTAGCCTGGATGCTTTCCCAATTACGGGAGAACCTCTGATGTCTCTGACAGTGCCTGCTCACTGCCCCCGAGAGAAAACCGTAGCGAGCCTTAGAAGGGGCGGAATCCTTTATAGCACCCATGCCGGTCTACAGCAAGGCGTCGCCAACAGGACCTGCTAACTCGACAGATTCAACGCCAGCCCCAATGTCTCTTTGGTCAGCACCAGTTGCGGTGCCGAGCCCCCCTCTTTTGAAGATTCTAATAAAACAGTTCCTTCGAAATGGGTAGGAAGCCGAGGAAGCCGACAGATTGGTTCCAATGTCTTCGAGGTAGGCAGTGTGGAGTTCAAGGGAGTCAAGTATCTTGCTATCCTCGATAACTCTCTCCCTGCGTTGTCCGTACTACTTTTCGAACGTATTGACGTTATTAAGATCCTCGAGAAAACAACCACAGGACCTGGTAACTAAATTCTCTTCACTACGGCCCCGTGGAGTCCCTCCCCCTGCACTTCATGTCCCTGTGCATTCTAGGCACCGTATTTATATTTAGGACCCAACTACAAATGAGGCCCCTAGGTTAGGATCACCGGGTGTATCCGGCTGGCTCTAAAGAGAAAGTGGCTCGAGGCCGGAATGGTTCTTGCGCTCTTGCGGTTTTTTCCGTGCATTGCTAGCTCCAATGGTCAGGGCTTTACGCTGTGGATGATTTCTAGAGATCCCGCAACATCGGTTGTCTGGCCGGCATGACACGCATCATGTTCTTAGTCCGGGGTTGTTCTGTCGACAAACTTGATAAATGATCATCATCTCAGGGAGCTTGTCAGGTGTGTCTACGAGCGGGGGTCACTCCTCCTTCATATACAAATTCTTGCTTCGGGCACAACTAGTGTAGTCCCGGTATCAGTGTAGTTTTACGCCAAACTAACGTGACCATTGTAGACATGTCTCCTGAGGGTAACTCGGCGGGAATATGGGAGGTCTTCCTTCGTCTGGTGAACTGTTTCCGGTAAGCTACGTTCGTATGGATCCCCGGGCACATGGGTACAGATGGCAATCAAGTAGTTGACGGCATGGCTAAAGGGGAGGTGTGTTTGGCTCTCCGTCTAGCTTCGTAGAATGGCATATTATTTGGCATCAGGCTTGCAAGGCTGACCCGTGAACTGCGGAAACCCGACCAGGGAGACTAACACTATCAGAAAAGCCATGCCTACTACAAATGTAAGCCCCGGCCACCCAGACGCCTTCGCGGGCTGTCCCCCATGGACGCTTATCTCCTTCTCCGGGGTTTTAAGGAGACAGGAATGACCGAATATGCCGGTTGTGTTGACCGCGACGATTTCCACTATTGGACGACCACGTCCGGGCCCTACCACTCCTTTCGATAATAACAGGACCCCCGGGTGGAAGGAGTGGTGGGAGAAACACCGTGGGGTGGGTATGGACATTCCGGCCAGCACAGGCGATGAGGTTTGAGTCGTGACTGGGGGGCTTCTGGGGACCTCCCCCTCCCCTCTATGAGCAACTGATACCGGTATAACTACTGGCATAGAACTACCGAATACCTCCCATGTTGACACTGGAGTACTTCCGGCAAGTCTACACCGCCTAGAAAGAACAGAAATTTTCGACTATTGTCCAATCGGACAGGGTGTTCAACTGCAGTGGCTATACCAGGGGGTGTTAACCCCCCCTTCCATCTAGTCACCGACTGCCATGAGAATAGAGATGTCAAAATCTCTTAGTTACCCCATCATCCCCACAGCTCCTGTTAACCAATATATCACTCGCACTTCGTTTATCCCCAATCGAGTAAGAGCAGAACCCTTCTGCAACCGTGTCGCCCACGGGAAGTCCTCAGCTGGGGCGCCGCAATGTAGAAGGACTTTCGGTTCAAGGCATATCGAAGCATCACGGGAACACCACCCTTACGCAGGAGTGCTGAGTTGTAAAGTAAATTTTTCCATCAAGTGAGATAAAGCTATTTAGCCTCTCAGCGGCTAGCCCGTGATCTCGTCACTCGTGATAGACTTTGTGCATATATTGGAGGACTACTCGTAGGAATCTAGAAGGGATTTAGAACTTTTCTGGGCATTTATTTCAGCCTGGAAAGTATGATAAACCTCTAAATTCTAAACCTTCAAACCCCAGAACCACGCCCTTCCCCACCCTGCTCCAAATTTAATATGTTTAGAAATCTAGAAACTTGCATACCACTGGTCAACCTGTCACAAGGCCGCAGTTCTCCACGGCATAGGCACATTTTCTTAATGAACCAAACGGGTAATTCAGGAGGGGCTCTGTGGGCTGCGATCCGACGAGGGATGATTTGCTAGTTATAACTACTGTGTTTCGCATGTGTAACTCCATTCCGCCGGGATGATGGTAATCTTGCCTCCTAGAAGACTTCTTTCTCCATGGGAAGTATCATACCTGTGATCCAGATTCCTCAAAAACCCCAGCAAGGAGCCCTCCATTATCTGCTCTCATGTACTGTATTCTTATCCAGTAATACCCGATCCGATGATGCGATAACAAATCAGACCTAACAACCTATTCGGATTCTAACGCCTAGCACCCAGGAATGACCCGGCGGAATTGCAGGGAGCGAAGAGCGTTGCCAATTCAACCAACACCACCGCCCTCGCTAGTGTGGTGGGGGGGCTGTGCATGCTGAAAACAATCACACACACAAAACCCCTGTCCGATGTCCTCCGGAGACCAGAGAGTGTGACCACAGACCCGTGCTCTGGTTGTTAACCTTCCCGCATCCCCACAATCGAACATCACGCTTGGTTTCTTGAGCGCTGTGGTCCAAGCCAGAGAACATACCCAAATGGTGGAACCCTGGAATGGTGATTGGGGGCAACATGGAAGAGGGGATTACATGCAATCCACCAAAATAAGCAACCGGAGGATTATGAGAAGCACACTGCAGAGATGAACCGCCGCCTTTAAGAGTCAAGGGGGGGGGGTTACTAGCAATATGTGCCCGGTTCCCCAGTGCGTTTTGTAGGAGTCAAAAACACCGGCTCAACTGCATCGTCATATTCAATTTACAGCAAGTTGTAATATCCGGCTCCCTTCGTATTTCGCTATCGCTCATAGTCGGTAAAAGCAAGTCTGACGCAAAAGCAAGTCAGAAGCGCCCGTTTGTTGTTGTTTTTTCCCTGGAGGTGTACATAACAATGATGTCAATCACGACTTTAATTGAATGCTACGAAGTTAGCATTTCTAGTAATAGAGTCATTTGATATACATGAGGAACCAGAATCCGACTCACCACCCGAATCGTAAGAATCATCTGCCATATAACTAGCTCCTGCCTCTCGCCAGTCTCTCTGTCCAGACTGAGCTCAAGGCGGCCGGGTTTGGGAGGAAGGACTCTGGACGGTGCTTTGTCTGATCCCACGGAGAAAGCCAGAGGATTAATCCTGCTGAAAGAGAGGGGCTCAGAGGGGTGAGTGGGTCGTTCTTGGCAGCCTGTGGTTGGTGAGGTCAGTCTGTGTGGGCGGATCAGAGGATTTTTCTTTCCTAGAAAACAAAAAAAAAAGGGCGCCTCACAATTTCCTCTACCGACTATTACAAGATGGACACCTTTCGTAATTTCCCTTCCATTTTGGCGGGTTCACTTGTCCGGCTAAGTCGCCCCCATTTCCCACTAGTCATATTCCGTCATCACTTAGAAACAGGTCCAACGTTTTCGGTTTCACCACCCCGAAATCTCCAATCCTCTGATCCCTCTTCGAATCTCACAATTTTTCCTCCCGGCTAATAGCCAAGCGACTCTCGGACGTGTGCCCAGAGTTGTATTGTAGAGCTCTTGCCGCGAGCTGACTAGTACAGTCTCCACCGGAGGCATGACAAAACTGGGCCGATGGCGAACAGGGGTATGATACTTTGTGGGCAAAAGTGGACCGGTCAAGGTTAGGGTTGGGATCGGCAGTATTTCGTCACCCAGTTTCGCCATGCCCCCAGTGAGGACTATATGGTATAATCCACCCACAGGATTTCCTCCCAGAAGTTCTCCTAATTTGGGAATACTATTGAGGGCTAAAAGCAGCAATCACTGGCGTAGGGATAGCGATTGGTCCCTGCGAAAACTGGGGTGTGTAAGGTGAAAAAAGACGGGATTTATCTAATAATATTATTATTCTCGATTGCCTTTAGATTACAAAATTTGATGTCCAATGCTGACATCTATATTGCAACAAAACCTCAAGTACGAAACTGTCGAAACCTCTAAGATTTATTTCATCGGTGAATCAGTCCTAAACACTTAGAGCTCCTCGATGAGGACTAACGGCTAACTGCAACATTCCCGGTGCCGGTATTTACCTACTCATCTCTGAATTCTCGCGCCACTCGGCGGTTTCAACAATACTTTTATAGTAGCAAATTTCCATAATGCTCTGCTTAGATCCCGCATTCTATTTTATTTGCATTTTGTATGTGGCTGGAAAGAGTCGATTAGAGCTATAAGGTTCAGGAAATCTCATCAGCACCTCAAACCCGCGAAACGCATCTAGGGGCAGCATTCGAGGGCACTGTATACAAACTCTTTCTTAAACCGTACTGCGGCCTTGCCGTCCATCGCCGTAGAAGTCACCCCAGTCGTCCACTAGTCACCACTACACCAACCCCTTGGAAAATTCCCCAACACTCTGATCTCTCTCACCAGCCCCCACATTTGGTTCCGGAAGACTAGAGGTGGGCCCAGTTTTCACATAAAAAATGTGACAGTTTTGAGTGCCACGACAACCGTAATGTGGTTATTTGTCGTTATTTAATATGTTATTTTTTGCCAAGATGAGAGATCATATGGTATATTACAACAGCTATAATGATCGTTCCGGAAGGTGTTTTTTCCGTTTTCCGTCTCCCTCTTAACCTTCTCATCGTGGCAAAAATAACATATTAACCACTGACTAATAACTACATTACGGTTGCCGTGACACTCAAAACTCACAATGTTTATGTGAAAACAAGGTCCACCTCTAGTCTTCCGGAGCCATCCTTTGAAATATTATTTGTGAGCCAACACAGAATGCCACATACGGAGACACCAACGATTCCCAACAACGACAATGACCAGGCACCGGGGGCCTGCAACACCCCCGCCCCCGAGATCCAAGAACTTGTTACACAATTCAACACCTTCTTTGGCCACGCCAACTACCTCGACAATTGGGTCCAGACCGGTGAGCGCGTGCTAAGAGTCCTTGTCCAATTCCTGCCAGACTACTGCGCCGATGGCCGCGCCGCTTTCGACGGCATGATCATGGTCCTCTCCGAGCAGCTCGGTAAAAGGGAGCATCAGGTCTTCAAGCTAATTCAGACTTCCCGCTCCATTAGGCGGCTCCTAAACGGAGGTCGCGTTCCCCGCACTATAGCGAACATGGAAGCCTCGTCAAGGTGTATGCAACTAGTGATGGAAATGCTCCGACCAACAGAGGATCGCTTGGAAGGTATCAGGCGAACTGTAGGTTCAGGTTTGTTTCAAAATCATATGACTAGGGAAGAACTGGAGGAGTTGGAGGAGTCAGAGATGTAAGTGATCCCGGCATCGCGAATGAGGGGTGTACTCCTGACGGCTTATGTTTCATTAGTTTTGACTAGAACTCATCCGAGCCGGGGCCGACTGAAGTGGGCAGAGGGGAGCGAGGCCTTGGCAATGTTTTCCCTCTTCTCTCTCAACAATCATGGGTGCTCCATAGCCCGGCTGCATTTTTGAAGGGCCAAATCCAACACATACTTCACCATCCTATCATAGTTGTGCCGAACTGACATAAAACTAATAAGCTTCAATCAAACAATTCAAAAATTAAACAAAGCGATAAAATTAAAAATTAAAAAACTAACCGCCCCCTTCAATCACCCTCTTCCCCACCTACAATGTTCGTAGTCCCACCTCTTCGCATGATTGAAACTGGGGAAATGATTCCGTGGAGGGGCATTTATATTCCTTTTATTCGGGCAATTCCCACCCTCAAATCCCATCATTAGCGATATAGAGTCACACCACACCACCCCTGACCTCCTAATTCATAATGCGTGACTTATCCGAATCTCCGAGTTCTGAACTTTATACCAAGCGTAGCTCGTCGCCCCATATCGCCCTATGTGCCAGACGGATTCCAGGTATTTTCGCCGCATGGAATAGTAGTAGCTACTATATCCGACGGATTGCTGGCGGGTGCTCAGGCTAACGCCGTATCCGTCCTGTGTTTCTCCCAATACTCAATTTCCAAGCGTGCCCCAGGCTGCCTCAATGGCAACCCAAACCCACTCTTGGATTCGCCATATCTCACCCTCCCCACACACACATATCTAAAGACAGTGCTCTATCATTTGGTTACACGCTTGTTAGGCGATACCAGGATAATATACTTGATTGTATACCATCCCGCCGGTGCCCAAGCACACAGAGGCAGTCAACTCGGGCTTACCTCCAGTGCGGGGGTGTCCCCCCTGGATATATCTCCTGGGGAACCGGGCTTCAAAAAAAATATCATATTGAAGGCACTGGCATACCATGTCGGCGGCTTGAAGTCCACTCTTCTCTTCCTTTATTTTTCGGTGAGTCACCACTAAAACAAGAGCGACTCCAATCCGGTGACTCGAGCTGTGCACATTACATATACCACCGTGCAGATCTGGATGCGGACTAAATAGGATCGACTTACCCGATGCAGATCCGGTCCCCGACACACCATAAGGAAGTACCGGTAGTGTCCTGGAAGAGATCCCGATTAGCTCTTGCAATTCGCTATCTCCATCTGGTCACGAATATCTTTGTAGATCACGACTTGATTTTCTGATTTATGTCTGGGAGGAGTGGTTGCGAGATAGGTGCGCCCACAGTAGTGTTTTTTTCGATCTGTGGGCTTTAGGGGTTAGCGAGTGATATACCGGGTCTACGATACTAGGATAATATGTTAGGGTGTGTTTGGCAACCCGTGTGCTAAGATGACCGTGTGTTATACACACGGTTTTTCCTAACAAGGTGTTGCTAGAATATGTTTAAAGGTGTTAAAGAGTGTTAAACGTGATATTGAGCAAAATTCTAGGCAGGGTAATCGGTCCAACACAGGTGTACTGTAGAACCTACGGTCATCTCAACGCACAGGATGCCAAACACTCCCTAAGATTCTATGCATCATCCGAGTTTAGTTTGGTTAGGCAAATTAACTGAATTCTTGAAACAGATTAACATCCAATACAGCCAAATGGCTCATATTACACCGCCTCAAGCAAACACTACCCAAAAACTTGAATAATTGCACCTACAACGAAGGCATTGGAGTTGCCTTTACCGGTATAGTGGAGTATTTTTTTACCTATATTTTTGTCTCAATCCGGGGCCCATGGAACCACCTTTTGCTCCGTTTTGGGCCCTTGTGCAAGAGAGGGGATTCCGGAAGCCTTAGTACCAGGCCCAATTATTCGAGTATTTACGATTGTCATTCCCAAAGGTTATTGTTTCCGAATCCGGGCACTAGCGACCCCAGAGCGATTAGCGAGTCACGTAAGTTGATAGAGTATTTACCGTATGACACCCAATAACATAGCGCTAACGTTTGAACATCCCTGCACCACGGCGTTTCCGGGGCCTACGTATAGATATCGGCCACTTTTTCACCCGAGTATGGTATACCGTGATATAGCAAAAATTACAGGTCGTCACCATCTCAGGCGACCCCATTCGTCAATAATTGCGACCCAATGCGTTCAGCAAGCCGGCTTCGTATGCCGGGAAATCCAAACCGGTGGTCCTTCCCAGAACCGCTTTTCTCTAGATCTGGAGACTACAGGGCTAATGGAGAAAATGTTCCGTGTACCGTACCGTACCTATTCTTCCTCCCGTCCGTTGTCTCCACCGGCTTGCTAGTCCCCACGGGTAGTGACAAGAGTCGTTCAGTAAGAATGGTGCCTACCCGACATGGTATGGCTTACGAAAGCAGAAATTTGTATCGCAATACTGCTCTGTTACTGATCAACAATGGATTTTCCTAGTAAATACCACGGATGGGTGAAATCTCGAGTCAAGAAGGGATACGTATTGCCCGGGCATACGCCCGCCTGTGGATTAAAGGCGAGTGGAAAGAAAAATTCCAGAGTTGCCTCAAGCCCTCCTCAGCTTCCCATCTTTCGCTCTGCAATAGCCAGAACGGTAAAACTGTTTTATTGATCATGAGAAAGCGAGTACTCAGGTAGTAACCTCGATAAGGATATAATTCCTTCTCAGAACATTGTGCCCAAGAATTAACATCGCAGTTTGTCCTACCACGTTCCCCCTCCCACCGCCACGAAACTTGTATCCTACAGTACTGTATCTGAATTCCTCCCATCCCAAGGCCAAGCTCCGGTTTGCGCCTTTACATTGCCAAGCCACCAGAAGGTTTAGGATGCGCGAGCCACACCGGTCGCCAATTGAAGCGCTGCTCTTAATCCCACCGTGCTAAGCGAGCACTCGACTCAAAAGTTAAGATTGTGAAGGAACCACGCTTTGGCAACCACCGGCACCCAGCCCAATTCACCTATGAACCTGACCCCAATTTCTTTTCTTCTTGCGACCCTAGACCGATTTCCGGAGACCGACATGACAGTTTATCAGGGGAGTGGGGGTACTATGTTTCCACCACTTCGAACTTTTGAAGCCCCATGCTAGGCATGCATCGCATCAAACACGAGAAGACGACGAAAAACCGACCGAAAGAAGGGCAGCGAACAATGGGGTGGCCGGGGCCACTTGATTTATTATGATGTTCATAGCCCCCTCCCTCCGCTATCGCGGCTTGCTATTGGATACTGGTTGGCTCTGCCTAGAGAACTATGCGTCGATAACCGAGTATCATACGACCCCCGGTGACGCCGGCAACGAGGATCCAGCATATGGTTATCAATCCTGTTACTTGCCCTACATTTAATAATCCCTTTGTGGTGTAGTTGGTATCACACCCGGCTGTAATGTTCAGATCACCGGTTGGTCACCAGTTCGACTCTGGTCGAAGGGACTTCTTTTTTGTGTCTGTTTTGTGTCTTTTTTCCTTCATAAAACCTTCCACTTCTGTTGCCCTGTATAATAGCGGGAATATTAAAGTATAGTCCTGCTCGCAAAGCTCTCGCGGAGGGAAAGGTACCGCCGCAGGGTCTTAGCAGCAACTGAAGTACCGATACATTGCATGGCCAAGGATTTGCTCCCCAAATTAAGCAGCACCGCAGAGTTTCCCATCAACTTGAGGTATGACAGTAGCAGGAAAATTCGCTTGCATCATCATATCAATCATAGTAGACCCCCAGGCGCTGACTATAAGTGGTGGTGTTACCGTTAAGGACAAATTCAGACCTCGATGACACGGCAATCTTTTGTACTGGTACTTGGGCTGCCGCCAAGATACTCCCACAACACATTCCTATCCGCGAGAACCCCTCGAACGGGACTCCAAACTACCAGTAGAACATTCAAATAACCTATCCACTCCAGCTTCCCCCACCCGAAGATGACTACTAACTTATACCGGTAGATTTCTCTCATCCATCAAAATAAGAACCAGCCAAAACGTTTCAACGAAAGCACAGACGAGATATCGACCGAGCCCGACCAAAAACCTATGCACAAAAACAAGGAATATTTGCGGGAACTTCCGAGCCGCTGTCTTTCCCTTGGGATCCCAGATTCGATCTAAGTTCTTACCATCCTAACCTAGCACCCGGTACCGGTATCGCCCAACCGGAATAGCAAGAAAGCTGTTGCCCAGAAACCTTTCTGTCGGCTAATCCGTGATTTCCTGGAAACTGACTCTGATCATCTCGCCTGTCCACTTGATTAGGCCTAGCGTCCGTTGGTAGTGATTCTTGAATTTATCTTCTGGAGGACTGGTTCTGGGGGCTGATTTTGGGGGTTAGCTATTTTAGCTTGCTTACCGGTTCGGCGATAGTTTGGATACAATATTTGATTGAAATCTGTGATTGAAGGGGAAATCCCACCAGTCATTATTCTCGGGGTAATACATTATCCTAGGCCTAGCGAATCGGAATGTAGCTAACCGATCCCCACACCGACCAAAGTAAAAAATAAAAAGCGAAAAACGCTGCCGTATCATCTGGTTCCGGACCATATCCATTGGGTGCTCGCGGTCTCGCATCCGGACAAAAAAACACGAAAAATCAGGTCAAATACTAATCTATACACCACTAATTCAGCTTAGATTTGCTAATCCTTAGCGAGATGATTTCAACGCATCCTGGTCTGCTATCCGGGCGCTGCTGGCCCTGTCGCGCCAGCCAGTGTTTGCCCACACGGACTAAATTCGTGGCGATGTCCTTTCCGACACTTGAGCCTGCCGCAGTGTGTATCCTATCGGCCCCTTTGAGCGGCAACACGGCCCGGCGATCACATATTTGCATTGTCGTCCAAGCGTTGTGAATCTCCGCCGGAAATATCTCCACCTTCCCGGGGTATTCGGGGTTCCAGGTTCCGCTTCAGATGGCGACTAATGGGAATGAGCTTTCAGCTAGGTAAATTCAATCCTGGTTGGAGTCCCGCACGCCTTGCATGTGCTAGGCCCACTGGGTATCAGGACTTCCCCATCGGCCGAGTTCCCCCCAACCTCGCGGCAACCCCCGACCATTCGAAAATGGGACTGGATTCTCAGACAGGACACATTCCTTCACAATATTGTAGTGTCGCCAAATTGCCCCGGGCAAAGGTGATGGTACCTCAGGTTAGAAGCCATGACGGGAACACACGAGGATTGTAGCCGGGAGCCCGTTTGACAGGGCGCAGCAGTTAGAAGATTGCGATAGTATCCAGCTTATTGAAGACCCGACCGAACACCACCGCTGCATGCGATAGCACGGCCCTACACGAGCATTCTTTCTGCAAGGGACCCCGGCTACCGGGAGCTTACTATACCCCTTCCTCCTGGATAAACCGACGGGGTTTGGTTTTTGCGGCATCGGAGTTTCGGGAATCTATCCTGCGGAACGTGCAAAGCCGACTCTTGGGGGCAAGTCGCAGCGCTGTGCCCCGGGTCGGTTCGGGCAATACTTGAACTCTCTATGGACGTTCTGGGGTGGGCGGTCGATTGCCTACCGGTCCACTGCTCTCCTATGGTGGGCGAAGCGACAACCGGATTAGGAAGCGCTCAAGTCTCAATAGTGCCCGAAGACTTATATCGACACTCCCTTTCTGATTAAGCGCTCCAGAAATGTCCCCGGGTATGTCCGTCGGGTTCAGGAATGTGTGGACCAAATTGTTTCGAATGAGATTGTTTGAGGGAATAATTCGTAGGGGAATGGAGGGAGGATGGTTGCGAGACGGGAAGACGGATTAGTCTAATACGGGATGCGGTTGATCAGTATGAGGGCCCCTGTGCCCCTTGATAGTGATTTTCGGATTCATCTTAGGTAGGAGTGGTTGCGAAATGCATCTGCCCAAGCTAGCCTTTGGTTTATCTGTCAGTTTATTGGGGGATAGCTAGTTGTACAATATCCATGTTCCGCGATACTGGGATAAATACATTTGATCAAACCAGGTACTAAGTGCACTCCATAAGATAGAAGCTCTCAGGTCTGTCGAGGAAACCGCCATGGTCAATCAGCCCAGTTCATCCATAGATCCTGACCAAATCTTGAATCGTAGGCGCTTTAGTGTGAGGCCATGGAACCGTCTCGGCTTTCTTAGGTTCACGTTTATGATAACAGCTTGCTGCTCCTAACCCCAATCCAATCCTGTTCTCTCGTTTCTAGATTCTTCTTAAAGCGCTTGCAGATTCACCATATTTTGTTGGCTTGGCCCAGGAACAGGAACGTGGGGTTCTTTCGGGTAGATCGGTATCTAGGTAAGTAAATCGTCTGCGATACCTCTGGTCAAATAGGTTTCCCAGTGGGTCCTCCGCTCTGACTTCTACGACAACAGTTCAGCCAACCCCCCCCTTAGGACAAGCACCCGAAACGACCCCCATATCCACCCGTTAGTAGCGCGTCTCGCATTCGGTGCACTTAAAGTCAAAGAATCCGGGAGGATGTGCTAGAGCAGCAATAGATCGAATCCTAAACTGATTGCCACTCATCTATACCATTAGTTAGTACCACCTCGTCTGCCTGATCAAAAAGAAAATGACTCTTTCAGATCGTCAACCACTAGTGGACTCACCTCCACCCCAATGCCTTGGGTAGGTAAATAACCGGTCCGGCAAACTTCGCGGTAACATGTCTCCCCATGAAGTCTCTTGAAAGATTGCCGCAAGCAAGCCACGGTGCCAAGTACACCCATGTCTCTATTCGATAATCGAGTGTCAAAACACCCGTGAGGGAATTCCGAGGACAAAAACAACTATGTACCGTGAGCATCCTTGTCCGGATGAGCCCCCCATGATAGTGGAGGCGAAGGCCCTCTACCAGCGATAAAACCTTACCTCGACCGCCTTGTCGAGATTTGAGGATTTAATGGCAAAGTCGTTCGTAAAGGCCCCGTGAGGATGGTAAGATATAGCCGCCCAAATGGATGGGTTTTCATGAGTGACGATGGACTTTTCCTTTAGTTAACTAGGCCGGCATGAATTGTTCATGCTAACCGGAAAACATCTTCCAACGGGTGGACGGGAGGCTCTCGGTCATGGCTGGGATCTTTCCTCACGGTGCTTTTCTGTTGTAGTGAGGAGGCGGCAAAGGACTTCAACGGTCGTACCTGGGAAATCTACCGTGTCATGCCCCACCCGAGCGAGCGGGGGACATGGGAAGCTGTCAACAATAAAGTAAAGTAGTGATGGAGGACGTAAAGTGGGAGTACGAAGAAATCATACCTATTTTCTTTCCTAACCTCAATTTTAAACCCCAATTTCTCTCTCCAACCGCTTCGTCAGCAACCTGTTCGGTGGGGAAACCAATAGCCTCCTCTCGAGGCTCCCCACGCAAAGAGCCCCTATGAGGCTCTTACCTACGGTACTCGAGTAGGCACTGGCAGTAAAGAAAAAAATAAAAAAATCATTAGGACCAAGTTATACGTCTGATCGATAGAACAAAGGTAGGATAAATAACCCCATTGAATAACCCTCTACAATTTGTTTGTCTATTCCACTCGCTCCCCACTCTTCCTCACGATGTCCGACAACGCGACTCGGATAACGTATTGGAATGAAAACAACTATTCCTTCATCTCGTATTCGGTACCCGTAAAGAGCGACCACCTTCTGCCTACCACCCGGGATTATTATTGCGGCGGCAGATTTGGCGAAATAAATTTCTCCCCTCACAGCAAACGCTAGGGGTTATGGGCAACCGACGGTGAGGGCAGCTAGACTAGGTTGGATTGAATCTTTGTGTCGGGAGTAACAACCTCGTCACCACCCGCGGGAATACTAGGCTATAATACACGAGGTATTACACTTCGAGGGGTCTGGCGTTTTTGGTGGGCTGGCCGCTGCAGTACCGCGCTACTGGTACCATCATCATGATCACTGGGTGAGATTGTGGCTAAGCCGTACTGGCATACTCGAGCAGTGGATCATAGGGGATTAAGCGAGATACACTTATTCCGCATGCGGTGTGCTCGCCAGTCATGGATCATGGGTTGTGTTACTCCTACATTAATTTAGATGTGAACCTAGACTGTTTAGAGGGTGGGATATTAGTAGGGGAGTATCGGGTGTAACGTGATTTTGAGAGTAGGTCATTAAATTTATCAACCGTCAGCGCAGGCATTTTCTTAATTCCAGTGCCTGGTCACCAGCTCTTATGTCCAGCAGATCACCCTCGAGTATTATACAGTGTCCAAATTAGATATAAAAAAAAGAGGAACTGCTATAGCACCGAGACAATAAAACTCCATTCCGGAAAATTGCAAACCCCAATCAGTCCATCCCAGATGATTATTGACAGTAGAAACCAAAGACAGGTTTTAGTAGACATCAGTATCGACACGTCGCTAGAGCAGGAAAATCGCAGATGACGAACACCAGGTATGAATGACTTCCGCGGGTTAGTGGGTATCGAGGAAAGAAAGAAATTTGGGATATATCAGGGCATCTATTATTATTTTCAGAGAAACAAATGGCGTTGCATCGGATATAACCTGTGTGAGAGACCCCTTTGAAGGTTTAAACTCGATGGCTAAGCACGGGGGAGGCGTTCAAAATTGCAGAAGATGGGGCTGCGGACAACAAATGAAACAGGAAATTTCGCCATTACTCTGCGTAAATATATGAAAATTCTAATGAGGGGAAGGATGCGAAACAAACATGTACCCCAGAAACATGGTAGGCGCGATAGAGTGAGGAATGAAGTGCATCGTAAGCGAAAAAAATCAAGCGTGTGATATCATACCAGCCAAGTGAAAAGGAAGTAGAACAAGGCTAGGCAACAAAGAATATAAAGGAAACCTCGGATTTGAAAAACAAAATCGATTACCACAAGGTGAAGATTTGGGCGCTGTATCCCATCCCCGGTAATCTCCGCTTGTCAATCACCCTCAAACTGACCACCGTGCCAGGCTGGCTCCACAGGGAGCCCAAATGGATTGGCCATAGGATCCTCGCCTTCTTGCTCCCAATTGTACTCATCGAGCCGGCCTTGGAAAGCTTCAAGGTCTGCCAGAAGTTTTCCTTTATACCCAGCGGCTTTCATATCCTCCAAGATGGGAGCCGCGCCGAGGGTGAGAATGATCCCGCGATGAGCATGTTTAAGCTGCCGAAGGCGTTCGAGAAGAGCCGGTGTCGGCTGATAGATCACGAGTTTATTAATCTTTTTCTGGATGTCGTTGACCATCTTGTTGAAAAAGTCTAGCTGAATTCTTAAGGCCGTAAGGGACGACCTCTTGCGTATATCAAACAGGGGGCTATGTGGATGTCTCCCGAGCTCCCCAGGCGTTCCGGGAGAAGGCCCATGAATAGGGAGGACATTTACTTGTGTATTCTCTTCATTGTCGGCGAAAGTATCATCAAGATTTCCACAAGGTTCGGGAGAGATCTTTCCCTCTGCTGCAGGAGTAATCGGCGCGGATATCGCAGTGATTTGGCTATTTGGGATGGTCGGAGGTATTGTTGGAGGGGTGGTTAGACCGCTGTGGATGTCTGGTAATGATTTAATAATCGATCGCACCTCGGTGAATTCGCTGGGGGGACACAACTCCTGGGTGTGCTAATTTTCTTAGAGTTGGCTCATCAGTTGCAGAGGGAGTGGAGAAAAAGGGAGGCACTTACCTTCGAAGCAGAAGGCCCAGACTTGAACCCTTCCTCACCCTGAATTTTCTCTGCCTGCATAGATAGAAAATTCTTGTGGTTGCTAAAAATCTCTCTAAAGGGTTCCACAGTAATCGGTTCATGGCTCATGTCAAACCTTGTCGTGTCGTTTCTAGCACCAGGCTTGGGAGTAAAATGGGAACTTGATGAGCGACTGGTTTTGAAGATAATGTGAGCTCTGGTAAATATGCTACTCACCTTCTCGACACTTTGCTTAAATGATGCCGCCGGTTCCCTGGCCAGCGAATCTATTGAAGCCATGGATGGATGTGAGCTGAGAAATTTAGGGCGTGCTTTTTCCTTATTATCATTGTCCTCATTTGGCTCCGTTTTATTCTCACCGGTAAAAGAAGCTTGTTTGGATGAAAAAATTGGCATACCCTTGAACTTGAAATTCAATTTGCTGGCGATTGAGGGTTTTCGATCAGGCGCAATACTGTTCGAGCCGCTGTTTGCCCCTTTTCCTCTCTCAACCTTGGTCTGGGACTCATTGCTGATTGCACCTTGGATAGGCACTGGTGAATGGTGATTGGCAGCGGGCTCTTGGATGGCAGTATTTGGGGGTAAAGATGCAGGCAGGCTGTTAGATCTTTCCGAAACAGGGTCTATTTCATCCAGAGGCGATATTTCTCCACATCCATAAAATATTTCACTGGAAAGTGAACTCAGGGTTGAAGAACTTGTAGCGGAAAGACTCCGCTTGCGGAGGGGCCGGGGCCCTTTTTCAGGAGGATTTAGATCCAGGTCCGCTTCTGCACCTCCCAAACCATAACGGTAGTTGTCCACCCCCTTGCCTTTGCCAGATATTGTTTCATTCTCCTCTTGCTCAGGGTCGAATGCCAGAGCCTCGAGAATCTCGTCTCGGGATGCTTCCAACTCTGCTGCGTTTGGTGTTTGATCTAACCACTTCTGCATACTCACTGGTGCTAAAGGTTTCACCTCATCTGAAGTCTCCTGGGTACAGACAGGTTGCGTAGGTGAAAGACAAGCTTGGTGGAGGCGCCCCTGATCATCAACAACTTGGACCCTCGGATCCTCAACACGGGTTACCAGAAACCTATTAGTGTTCCCTAAGTCGCCCTCAGAGAGGATATCGTCAGCGCTAAGTTGGGTCGCTGTATTTCCAGCAGCTGATGATGGCACAGCCATTGAAAAGGTAACTGCATTAACAGCTTGGTGGATAGTGGAATTAGGATCTGCTAAAGCACCGGGCAACGCTTTCGACACAAGCCCAGCACGACGGGACGCTCGGTTACGTTTTTCGAAACGAAATTTTCTGGCGAGTTTTGACATCTCAGAAGGGTAAAACTTATTGTAGCGTAAAAAGCCAACCTGGGTTGTCCACAAGCTCATATTAGTTGTGAAATCTTGGCACTTAATACCAATCGTCATATTTCTCACTTACTGTTGCAACAAGATACCTGTTTTTTTTAAAAAAAAAATCCGTGGATTCAATCAACCGCAGAAATTTCGTAGATAGGCGAACGCGGAATTGAATAAAAAAGAAAAAAAACTCTGCAAACACAAAACTGCACCCTGTTTCACAGAAAAACTGTCAGTACAGCGGTAAGATTTTTCTGTCGCCACCCTCGAATAAGAAGTGTGCTTACAATTTTCTTCAGATTGATCAAACACTGCCGCGGTGCGGAGCGAGAGAAAAATATTTTTAAAGGAATGCAGAGTGAGTTGGTCAAAAAGTGTACGGTGGTGCTGTAGATATAGCAAAAAGAGGAGGGAACGGAAGGTGATGGAGCATGTAAACGATTTCATATATCATACAACAACAAGAGAATGGAGGGGCTCGGCATGCCGCAGATTTCTTGAATCAAAGAGTTACAATTCAGGCCATCGCAGAGGAATCACCAATTAGGGCAAACCCGGGATTGCCCTCTAGCCCCGACATCTTTGAGATTTCTCTAGATCTCTATGGTCCCGCCCATCATAAACCAACAAAATAGACAAGAAAGTGGCACCTAGTAAAAAATTAATACCAAACTCAAAACTAGAGAAAAAATTATTTTGCATCAGGTCCATAGCCAGGAAGCGTGTTGAAAACATGAGAATGATTTCATATGGGAGCCATAAGCATTCAAGTGTATATATAAGTGCTTACACATCTTTCATGTCTTTGTTTTGCGTTGCTCCCTGAAGTTTGTTTTCTCCTGTTGTTTTTTCTCTTATCTAACCAACCAACACATCTAATTGCTTCTGTTCCTCCCTTGCTGTTTCCTCCACTCTGCACAGTCAACAAAACCTATGATACCTCCTTTTCTTTCTCTTGACTCCACACTCAGTATACAAGAAAAATACTTATCTTGGAAAATGGTAATATTTAGGTAGTTTGTTTCTCTTTTTTGAAAGCTGATAAAACTTTTATAATTATTATTATGGCTGGTGTAATCCAAGATGTATATCAGGCTGAAGTTTGAGTATTATGTAGCTGAGCAGGCAAAAATACCAAGATTGAACTACTATAATATCCTATAAAAAATGTTATATATGCTGAGATAATAATATTATAATATAATAATATTGATTTGACAACTAAAATTGAAAAAACTAATGGTTTTGGCAATTTAAATGTGGCTTCATGTGATACATCAGAGACTCCTCTACAAAACCCTTTATTTCAATTCATTACTAGCTATTTTTTAAAGTTTTACAGAATGGCTTGGTATAAGGTATCATGCCCATGAAGTAAGTGTTTACTTAACAAAAGTGTATCTTTATACATCACTAGTATGAGAATCCTAAGTGACCCATGTGTAAGTAGACTATCAGTATAAGTTGAACCATCTTCTACATTCCAAAGGCTGTGAACAAAACAGCTAGTACTTGAAGAGTGGTCCAGAAACCTTATTGCCTGTGTAAAAGTAAGTATCAAAGTATAATCAATATATTGATAAGACCTCTTCTCTGTTTACTAATGATTTTGTCTTGCTTAGTCTATAGTCACAGTTAACAGTTATTTTTCTGCTAAGTACTTCTAGAGTCTCTCCAGTAAAAGTTCATGATTCTTTTATCCCAGAGGTTCTGGTTAAGTAAGTGGCTGCAATTCAAGCCAGCTTACCATTTTCCTTTTTCTAACTGGTATGATCAGCTCTGTCAAGAGACTTATCAAAGTGTCATTGCCTTTACAACTCAGCTACATCAATCTTGAGCACTTTTCTCTCATGACCAGACTAGTCAACTTTATAGAAAAGTCCCTCAACCATCAATAGACCACCAGTTAGCATAATACTGTGTGAGTAATTGACTGCACCATATGTCTTATCCTTACAGACATGTCTCAATAACTCATGAGAGCCTGAGTGTTGGTGATTTTGTCCTATTGCCTTTAGATCATGTCTGCAATGGTCAACCTCCCTCAGCTTGTAGCTCTGCTATTACTGGCTCAATTAACTCTATTTTAATTTTCAGCTATGGCCTCAGGTCTCCCCTCATACACCTTATAAATGGCTCTCAGTCAAACAGACAGTGATGACATATATGGTATTATAAAGCTTGGCTCATTTTCCTGATTTATAGTGATAGTATAATATATTTGTACCAGGGTGCTAGCCACATTTCTGGGTACAATAGAAATAGTATACAAGTCAATCTACAACTTGTAGGCATATTGCATAGGAGTAGGCTCCAAGGGAAAGATATATATAATAGAAACCTGAAGAGGTAACAATTCAATTAAGTATATTAAAATACTGTCCATCAAAGTCTGGTGTTCCGTTGATAGTATCAGCTGTCTTTAAATACATAAATCTATCTATGTTCAGCATGGATGATTTCTTAAGTGTTTCTCAATTAAGGAGATACTTTAAGCAGCTGGAGTATCAAAGAATACTCAAAACTACAAGTAAAACAAACTTAAAAGAAATTTTGAAACTAGATTCTAGTTTTAGTTACAGATGGGGTGCAAAACTTTATAGATACTATTATAATAGGAAAGCTAAAAAGTAGGGCCAGAGTGGGGTATTGTCTAGTGTTGTTCACGAGCCAGCTCGAGCCGAGTCCAGACCTGGACTCGAGCCGGCTCGGCTCGTGGCACCTGTGGACTCGAGGGCTCGAGCCCACGTCGCACCTAGACTCGAGGACTCGAGCCAGGCTCGAGCCGCCAAGAGCCTTGAGTCTAGAGTGGCCACGATACCTCTACACACTGCCACTATCATTCAAATCAACCAAGAATTGTATATAGCAACTTGAAAACAAATACAACTAGCCAAATGACCTTCCCACTATCCCCGAGTCCAATTCCTGACTCGAGTCGGGTCATGGACCCCTGTTTGAGCCGGCTCGCGCCTAGTGACCACCTAGGCGTGAGTCTACTTCGAGCCGGCTCGAGCCTAATGACCACCGAGGCTCAAGTCCACTTGGCTCGAGGCCCCCCAGGCTCGAAGGGCTCCAGCCCGGCTCGAGTCCGCTCGGCTCGTGCACAACACTAGTATTGTCTGTAAAGGTTTTATGGTTTTTAGGAGGTCTGTATACAGGAGAGGTCTATACATCCATATATGTAACACCATATGGATCAATGTTATTTATAAAGAAATCCATTACAGGTTCAAAAAAAATACATGCTTTAAGCTATCTGGATTTGTACTATTTTCATGCTAGTAGCTGAAAGTCTCCACTGGCACCACCCTGCGAGCACCACCTGAAATTCCTTTGATCCAGCCTGGCTGCCAAATGTGTTTGTAACAAGATACTATTTTCTGATACCAACATTTTTCAACTTAACAGCCTGGTTTTTAAAACTAGTACCAAGCACTGTAACCCTTTAAAAGTAATTGATTTATTCCAGTATCTACTATAATCAATCCCGGTTCTTTTATTCAACTGTGACGAACTAGTCTACTTGATGTGTTGCATTTAAGTGGAATCCAAAAAAAATCCAGATTTAAGTTATAGAATAGGATATACCTGGGAATTTATACATAGAAGATTCAAACCTTGAATGTCATACACCAATTACCTTTCCTGAACTGTATCCTTTTATACCAATATGATGTGTTTGGTTGGGTTCTGTAGGAGGTAGTTATTATTACCTCAAAGTACCACTGGGGGGTCTGATATTGCTAAGGGTCTGTTTCGATACGACCATTCACCTCCGTTCCATTCCGTTCCGCATACAAATTTTCTTACCCTTCCGTTTCGTAACGGTTGTTTAAGTCATTTGGGTGAATCACGTCCTTGGATCTTATCTCGCGATAGCTTCATGTCTTTAGCTCAAGGGAGTTTTTCCTCGTCTTTAATTTGTTTGGTGGGAGGAGTTTATCCCTTCCATTTATTTTTCAAGGCTTTCCCTATTCTTCTTCGCTCCCGCTTCCAGTTGAGCTAAATGGCGCCCTGGGGGTCCTCTTTGCCGGGCGGCAAGGCCGTTAAGGTCTTGTCCGCCCTCGCTGAGTTGGTTGATGAGGCTTCCACTCTGGGGAAAGAGGTTTCTCGTCTCTGGTACCATGTGTCCATCCTCGCCGCTGCCTTCATTTGGTGAAGATGGAGAGTGAGTTGTTTCTCGACTGCGTGGCCGCATTCCAAGTCTCATGCTCTTTCTCCCCCTCATCGATTTTTATTGTGGAGACGATGATGATTGGCCGTCCCCATTTGGTGCGGGGGTAGCTGAGGAGGTTTGTGTTGGGTTACCTTCAGTGGCGTCCTGCGTTTCGGCGGTGCAGTCACCTGAGCTCTTTGTAGCTGAGCCTGTGGCTTCTGAGGCTGGAGAGGAGGCTGACCCCTCGGGATCACTTACTCTTATGCTGTTCATGGGATCATCTCCCCCCCTAGTAGGGACGAGTGTGAGGCGCCCGGTCTGCCCGACATTGGCCACCGCACTACTTCCGGCCGTTGGCTGAGCTCCAAGCCGGGGAAGGTGTTCCAGGACGCGTTGACTCCAGCTCCCTTGGTGGAAGAGAGAGTTCGGGGGAGAGTGTGGTGACCGGAGTTGCTGCCTCTGCCCCTGTGTTGGGTACGAGACCCCGCGGGTGACACCGCATGAGCCATCACACGTTGGTATATGGCAACTGCCAGGCGTTAGGGCTAGCGCAGGATGCTAGTGGGCACAGTTCCACCTACATTGAGTGGGGATATTGCTGCCATGTGTTTTATCTTTGGAGAACCGCCTACGTTTGGGCCTGCGCTCCCGCACCTGTGTCCCCTGGGTGGGGAATGGATGGAGGGCACGAGGGTGTTGTGTCGGTGCTAGCGTGTGATAAAGAGGTCCAGTCTTGGCCGACATAAGTGCAGGCAGGCTTAGCCCCTCCCGGCGGGTTGGGACAATGGTTGTGCGTGCCTGGTTGTTGGGTGCAGCTATCGGCCGCCGGATTATGACTTTTGGGTCGCCGGTTGGCTGGGGGCGCGCTCAGTGGATTAGGGGCGGTATGGTGCACCTGACCTAGCTGGAGCTGGTATGTGTTTGGCGGTGGAGTCCTTGCCAGGCCGGATAAGCCAGTGTTGTTTTTGATAGTTGGGATGGTCCGGGAATGACACGACTTCCTGGTTTGCACTTCGGCTCGGGGCTACCTCTCGACCCAAATAGGACACTTGTGTTCGTCTAAGGGTAATGATGTGGTCTTACTACGAGTTGTATGGGTGGTACAGTCCTAGATGCACTGTGGTTTGGGCGGTCTTTGCAGTTGGCTTACCTCTGTGACGTAATGCCGTAAGGCGCGGATGCCCGGGAGGGTGGAGACTTGCTATATAGCTAATAAACTATCTGACCAACTGTCGTTTTGTATGAGAAAATTGAACGGTCTCAAACGGTTCTGTTCCTACCAAACAGAGCCTAAGTATGCTCTTTTTTTCTACCGGGATTGGGATAATGGAAGAAATCGTTCACCAACCCCTCCCCCGCCACAAACAAAAAAATTGTATTCCTCTGGACCCCAAGCTGGCGACCCACTAGAAGGAGAGGTAAAAAGAGTTAACAATGACAATAAAGAAGCTGAGAGTAAAAGCTCCAATGGAATTATACCTTGATGGAAAAGCATTTACCTCTACAAGAGATGAAAGTCAGCCAGTTAGAAATACTCCACAATTTCTACAATGATCTACCTGGTTGACTAGGCTTTGGTTCTGGATCAGCCAGAATGGGATACTTCCAACATGGTAATAGAGTGAGTGCCTCTACTAACAAGTCTTTGTATAAGTAATTTAGAAAAATAAAGGCAACAATGACAAGCTTGAATTTCACTTAAGTACTACAAATTGAACATAATCCTAGCCTTCACAAATCAAGGTAAACTAATATTATATTACTCACTAGCACCACCACGAAAACCAAGAAAATGGCAACAAAAATGTAATGGACAGAGAAATTTTATTATCTATGACAGTTTCACCAGCTATCTGGGAGTGGTCAACCTGGCTACTCAGTGAAATCAACTTCGTACCTAGTTAATTGAATGATGGCATCCGAGAGCGCCTCCTCAACATAGATTGGTAGATGTGCTTTCACCATCTCCTCGCGCTTGATGAGATAATACTTGGCTAGCATGCAAATAACATGGATCTCCTTCTCCTCCTGCTCTGTGGGAGCGATAGCCTGACGCACAAAGCGAGTGACAAGGCGAGTGTGAAGCACACCGTAGAGCCACTCCTCTTTAGTGCAAGTGCTCCAGGCCTCTTTGGAAAATGGTCGGTATAATTCTTCGAGGCCTGCTTGCCACTCAGAGAGAGGTTTTCTGAAGCGGTCCCAGGTGAAGTCGCATGGGGTGCCCGGCGGTCCGAGTTGGGGGAGAATGGATTTGTTGGATTCTCCTCCATCAGGTTCGTTTTTGATGGATTCGATTCTGTTGGATTCGGCTTTGTCCGAGTCGGTTTTGTTAGATTGGGCTTTATCCAATTTGGGCGTCGGTTCTGCCGATGTTTCTCTCGGCTTTCCCGGCTCATCAGATAGTTGCAGCAGGAACAGAGCCCACTCCGCATACTCCTCAGGGAAGTCAGGTGGTGGCGTGATTGGCGGCATTGAATCTGGAAACTCAAGACATGAGCGGTTTGAAATCTAAGGCTTGCAGAGGGGGGAGGAGAGGGCCTGATACACCTGATACAGGGAAATCGGAGAATGATGGGTGCTAAAATAGGCAACGAAAAACTTACTTGAAGCTACTGACGACATCTGCCGGCAAGAGATACTCAGTCCTAGAAATTGTGATGTTGAGGAAAGTTGATGAAGCACGGTGACCTTTGTCTCTGCTCTATCCGGTGAAGCCTCTATTTAATGGAAAACCGGCCTTCCGATACTGTGCCTAGGCGATAAATCGGATAGGGCTTAAATATTGGGGCCTGAAATGTTCGAAGTAGGGTCACAATTCAGCTGCTGTTCGACATCATAATTATCATACCGGGTAGTCTCACACTCACCACTATGGTGAAGTCTGGAGTGGAGTGCAAACGTTTTAGCTCCATTAGTGTGTTGAAAATCACCTATATTCATTCCTACACTAATGTAGTGATATAACTTAAAGATTGGTATAAGAGTTTCACACTAGCAGAAATTCTCCCTACTAGTAGTTGTATTCCGACTCCATATTGACCCCCAGGAAGAAGGAAAAAGGAATGTCCGGGATGGTGTGATACTGGTTGGTAGTATTCGTGAGTTTCTCCTTTTCTTCGACAAATGCTCAGTGCACTAGTTGTATTGGTGGAATAACTTCTATCTGAAACACCAGGTCCTAGGAAGCTAGGAGATGTGCCAGATGGCAGGGAACTCATGCGTTGGGGTAGGAAGATTTCTGAAGCTCGTGTAGTGATAGGTTGTCAATAGCAACCACAGAAGTAATCATTCTATATAAGCCTCCTCCCTCTCCATAGCTAGCATTGGATGAGCCAGCAACGAATATCAAGAAATCCTACTCCCCTATCCAAACATATTCTCCCTGAATCTCTTTCATCATAGCAAAGCTATCATACCTTACAAAGTAGTGTGTGTGACCAAGAAATTGTAAACGAGCACCGCTTCCATAAACCGCAATTAGCCCCTATACAGGGCCTCAGAATACTCCTCTGTTAACAGTCATCGTCCAAACTGGGGTGCCGGCAAGCAAGAAGATCGCACTACCCAGTAGGTGGTACAACACCTACCCCTATTAACCGATAACTGCCAGCAAATTTCTCGGAGGTAGCCACCATAACTAAACACATTGATGTCACATAAATCAGATACTCCTAGGTGTCATAGCCAACATCGTAGTAACCAATACTTGCTGACAGTTAAGAGAGGTGTTGATCGGTGGGTGGTTCCTCTCCCTTCCCCGGCCCAGAGCTTCCGATATCCCCTCTAGTGATTGCGCACAGGATAAACTCCGGCCGGCCTCCAGGCCTTTGTTATGTTCAGCAGCATGTCCTGAGACTTGGAAGGATAACTTTGGGCGGTGAATTGCAGTGCGGTACACAGGAAAAAACATAGCGTGGAGACCCTGGGATCTAGTGTTCTCAACGGGGGAGTCCGTCCGTCCTGCAGCTGGACGGTGGTGGACGGCATTAAGTGGTTTCGTCCGGTCCTTGTCTAAACACGCCCCACAACCAACTGCGAAGGACTATGGCCCCACCGTCCCCTATGGGAAATGGTATATGCAGAGCAAGGACTGTTTATCCCTACCAATATTTCCTGCGGCTAACGCCTGCCAAAATATTGGAATCCGTACTCGCTGAGCGGGTATCCATTGACTAAATTATGAAAGGTGAGCCTAAGTCGAGTATGCTACTAGGTGTTCCTCAAAGGCGTATTTTAAAGTATGAAACTTATAGACTTATAAGATTGACCTTTAAACACAGTGCAGAAAAATACATAGCTTAAATGAAATAAAGGTAGAAACCAATTTCAGACAAGAGAGGAAGAACGAAGACCCAAAGAATAAAGTTTTAATGCTTCTAGTGTACTCTCCATCCGATTCACATCAGAATTAATCCCACCATACCCAATACCACAATCGGCCAAGGATTTAAGGCACTCTGATGCTTCAACATCACCTCCTAAGCAATTTCAGCGATCTGCCGGGAGTAATTTTGAACTATGATGGAATCAGAGAAAAGAAGTACAAAAAATAGGAAAAGAAGGACTATATTATGATAGGCTTTGAATAGGATGGCTTTCTTTTTATATCCTAACTTAACAGTATTTCATGCGACAACTTCCTACTTCTATTTAACATTACCTAGTTTTGTTCACTTTCATTAGTTCTCATTTGAGGAATTTTTGTGTGTAAATACAGAGGGTGCAAGGAAATGGGGTCGAAAGAATTTAAATGACGGTCTCCTCTAGTTACCCACAGTCACCCACAGCTAACCGCAGTCCCCCGGAGTTCCCGGCAGTCCTCGGCAGTCCCATCCCTTCCCCCGCATTCCCCTGTAATACCCCACGCCAATTTGTCCGAGTTTGCAGGGCCTGCCGTCCTGTGGTTTCCAGGACGGTAGCAGACCGCATTTTGCCGTCCCGTCCCATCTAGGGCTCTTGGCGGTCCCCCCGTCGGGCCTTGCGGGAGCCCCGGACCGTTGAGAACACTGCTAGGATCTGCCACCGATAGTATACTCATCTGCCGCAGCTTTGTCAATGGGGTTTCCATTACACGGACAGATGGATTGCCATGTCATCTTAGATTTGGTCTAATCAGTTCAATATAATAATATTATTATCCCAAAACGGCCGAACCAGCATATGTCAGCTAATCCCCCAAAAACCCTACAAAAAAGCAAAACACTAGCATAGGCAGACCCACCTCGCGACCATCTTTTCTATCATACACTTAAATCCGAAAATCACTTGCCAACGGGCCCACCGACGCTCATGCGGATCTGCAACCTCCCGGATCAATGTGACTTCTCGTCTCACATTACTTCCTCCCACAATCCACTAACCAACGCAAATTCCCCATTCACAGTCCCCCGGGATGCCCCATAGAATATGTTCCAGCAGGGTGAAGACGTCCTGAAATGCCAGCCAAGGCTTTTAGCTTTACTGGGAAATGGTGCCGCGCAGCCGAGGAGGGGGGTAAGGTGGGAAGTAAGGCAGGCCATTTGATACTTCACAGGGGTTTTCTGGCTGGAACTGATGAAGCTGTGGGGTGGGATATGTAGCTTGTGGTAATGGATAAAGTGAATTGAGGGTAGGCTTTCTACCCCAGAGGAGGCCTACGGGGTGATACATCGATCTCGGTAATGACTCTTGTGTCTATGTGAGAGATTCGATAGGTTTATAGCGGTTCTGTGCGACAGATAAATAAATTATGTTGAAATCCATACCCGACCGAACGATACCGTTCGAATATATTTTATACGGAGCAACAGCCACATCCACTCCCCCTCCCCGGATTAATTGTAGTTGAGACCCCCCCAAATCGCTTTCTTTTGCTAGACACATATAACCTAATTGGCCGGAAGGGCGTATAAGGAGTCATTCAGGACAGCGAGAAATTCAGAATCTCGAAATCTCAAGAAACACGAATCAAGAACTTGAGAAGACTCCGAGATGTTCCTCATAACACAGTATGCTAGGTTTGGCCTTTTTTTTTTCAGTATTCGGAGATTTGATTCCGGTCAGAACGCAGCCGTGACGACTTGAACAAAATTCGGCTACAAAGCGATCGGCCACTTCGCTTGATCCACATCCCTGCACAATGGGTTAGTCAAGAATTAGTGTCGTCTTACTCCATGCGATACTTCGGGGGGGGTTGTTAGCGAGAGTGGTGACATGGGTAGATGCTGACATAAGGTTATGATAGCAACTCCTGATAGAAAGATTGAGATATAACTCATTTTGACTAGCAGAGGTAGTCACCAGCCGTTCCGGGGATCTCCAAACGTTTGAGAATCCAAAAGTTTGGTCACTTAATTATCAAGGGAGGGGAAAAAAAATTGACGAAAAAAGAAGTCCCTTCGACCAGAGTCGAACTGGTGACCAACCGGTGATCTGAACATTACAGCCGGGTGTGATACCAACTACACCACAAAGGGTACTACATTGATAACTTATCCGGTCCAATACTTATACCTTTTCCGGCCCAAGTGCCGACGGCGACGGACTAAAATGGCCAATTTTTGTGATTAGATAACATGTGATCTGCACCGCTACCGCTCGATAAACCAAAACGGAAAATATATTGATGGGTAGCCAAATAGCTAGCAGTTCTGATGTTCCTATTTTTAGGACCAATTTCTCTTGTTCCACGGGCCGCTCTGCTCAATTAGTGCGAAGAGTTCGAGAGTTCGCTCGGCTTGCCCTCCCAGAATCTCGTGTTGACAGCTGGATAAAAAACACAAATCGCCAACATCAGCGCTCCAAAATTCAAAGATTGTGACGGAAAATACTCAGAATCAGTATTTCACTAAGAATTTATTTACTTGCACGCCAGGTAGTGGAGCTCTGGCGCCGCGAAAAGTGTCGCCTTTTTAGTGTCATGATGACATTTGGTTGCGCTCTCTTCTTGTACGCACCACCCTGTTACACCTTGTTAGAAAAGGAACAATTGAATCCCGATCCAGGACATCTAGAAGTCCCAGCTTTGGGCGGCGGGGATCGGCAGGAACAAAGAGCGCTCTCTGAACCTGGAGGAGACAAATGTGGGAAATCACCTGGCCTTACTACACCCAATTGAAATTTGTTATCCTGGTAGCACCGAACCGGTATATAACCGGCTAATCCCCCAATAGACCCACAAACAAATAAAACACTGGGACGGGCCGACCCGTCTCTCAATCGCTCCCCCGAAATAGAAGTTCAAAAATGACCGCCGGCGAACCCACGAGTGCTCATGCCGATCACCGACATCCCGGAATTATGCATCCTCCCGCCTCGCAATCTTCACTCAATACCCACCTTACAAGTTACTCCTGGTCGCTTCCAAATCAGCGAATCCTTTGAGCCTGCTAAATAACCAGTCCCAATACCTAAGGGAAGAGTGAAGGTGTGCCGTAATGAACTTGGTCCGAGTGGAAGACCTCTCGCAAAAACGGTAGTCTATCTATTCCAGCACTCCTGTCAGCCCACAAAACCAGCCCGTTCTGCCTCTCAAATGGCAGTTGGTCCCAAATTTCCAACAAGGTTGCCCAAAATCGGACCAGCCACCGGTTCACGCTGCCTCAAATGGTCAGACGGTTCTTCGTCGCCGCGGGCATCGGAGCTCACGTCCACATTCCGCACATTCCCGCGATACGGGAATAATGAACAGGCAGCGGCTCTGGTTTCACAAAGAAACGGACGGAATCATCAAGGAGAGTTGTCGCGAATTGATTCCAGTGTACGGTCGTTTTCGACCAAGATCTTGGGATAAAACGGGTTCCCGGCGACGACATGAATGTCAACATTCTGCCGGACATGGACCGGTATCCCCGACATGAGGCAATTTGAACGTCCTAGCATATAGTCCGATTATTGGAGCTCTCCGAATATTTTAGAGCAAGGGTCGTTGCCGGTACAAGTACTCTAGGGCAGGCAGACAATGCCATAGTGTAACGTACAGGGGTTAGACCCGCATGATGGCCCGATGCAGAAGTAAGTCATTTTGTATGATACCGGTAAGCGACTCCTGCTCAAATCCTGACCGAAAAATACAAAACTCCGGATTCGACACAAAAAGAGGGCAGAATTCGAACTTATGATACCAGGCTACCAGGAACCTCCTGTTCCTTCGAATTCCTCTTCCTAGGATTGGGCATTAGCTGAAGCGCACAGCTTTAGCGATTTTTGGTGCGATCTAGCTGACTTACTTGTCCACCACCCGATTCATTACGTTAGCCACAATAAACATGCATGAGGCTGGAAACTGTGCGGAGCAGGTGTGTAACCCCTCAACTCCGATTTCTCTGGGCCGGCAAAACACACCCAACCAAAGCTCTGTGCCACAACACACGATAAAATTTAAACGCAAGCCACGCAGTGGCAGCGAGGTTACAAACACGAACTCCCCCCATCGCTTCGGACACTATAGTACGAGTACCGGTACACTTTCCTACGGCATGCTAGTGGGTGGCTGTCGCAACAGCCCCGGAGGAGTATTATATTTTTCCCTCCCCTCTTCCGCGATCCTGTCAATCTACCGCAGCACTAGCTTCGGCTAACTTCCCGATGTTAAACCAGAAACCAAGGAGCGGTCGCCGCCATCAACAAGCACCCCCGGTTCTTCACCAGCCGTGCCATCAGTCGAACGATGTTTCTACAGTTCAAGGTAAGGATCCTACCGGTATTTCGAGAGCCGATCGGACTCTTCGTTTATGGCCTGAAATCTGTAACACCGGTTCGTCCGAGTAACCGCGAGCGCCTCTACTACCACGATGCTATTCTCCCCCATCCAACATGGACCAGACTCTCAGCACGAAAACTAGGGCGCCTCGAGCACCACTGTGCCCCGGAGTTTTTTCCATCCTAATTACTGCAATAGGCCAGTGTTCCGAACCGGACGGAAGAGTCTCAGGGCCATGAAAAGGGGAGATGGATCACGTACGGTAAATGTACCTAGCACGTAGGGACGTAGCACCCGATATTCGACCAGAGGTGGACCAGACGCAGATTGTTGATAACTTCCCCCGAAGAAGTGGAACATTTTGCAGGTGAATTTTGCTCACACCCACGTAGCGAAGTCTCCACCAAGATCAAACCTCTGGATCCAGCGCCAAAAATAAGCAGATCTACTATAACATCGAGTACTGTACTGTGCTATCAGGAATATATCTTGCACTTCGAAATTTATTTTTTCTGCTGCTGGACGGCGATTGGGACTTCCGGATTTCCACTTTCTCGGTGAGTCTTACCTAACTGATCCACTCCTTCGCCTGGCCCGCTCCCGTGACTAGTGGGTTGCGGGGTGTCTTGGGGTGATCGGTTTGGTATAGAATCCCCTCGATTGCTGAAACTCCGAAAACTACTTACCGTCCCTGTCCTTGATATTAATGGGCAAACGTTGGCTGGTTACGAGAGCGTCACGCCTTGGATCCCGTAGGGCGTCCTCCTCATGATAAGTACGCCGAGATGACCCGAGGGCTAAAGCGGTCATCAAAAGCACCGAATTTCTCGTGCCATCGCAAGGGTGGGAGGGAGGAATATTTTCGCTGCTCAATTCTTTCAATACCATGCACTCGGGGAATAACCTTCCAGGTGCCATCGGTCGGGAGGTACAGAACCGGAAGACTAAAAATTTTGCGGGGGGCCCCTTATAAAATGGGGAAGAAAGACTAGGAAAAAAGTCCTCCAAGAAAAAAAAAGATAAACCCCATGAGCTGTCAAATCCCTCATTTTTTCTACAGGCAGAAAGTATTTCCCCGTCTGCCTGGCAATGATTAAATGGGATGTGCTTTGGATTGTCAGTTTCGCCAAGAAAATCCGCAAATCGCTAACCTCCCCCCCTTGCACCCAGCTCATCAAAAATGGTTGAAAAAATGAGAAAAGTTTGGAGGCGGTGTATTATTCTCAAATTATGTTTTAGAAATAAGTGGGTGATTCGAGAAATAAAGAGACCGTCGCCAGCCCGTGAGCACTGTGCCGCTCGCTGCAGTGAAAGCTTTCGGATAATATGGCTCCGCCAAAGTTGGTATAATATCCGAGGGGTAGACACAGAAGTGGACGATGGTATAGTATGATGCCGGTATTAGGGATAACTTATCTAGCCGCGCCGACATTTTTTTGGCCAGAATTTCTAAGGGCTTGTTCGGCTATGACCGTTCCGTTCCGTTTCCTCATACAAATGACCGTTACAGTACTGTACCTTCCATTTCGAAAACCCCCAACGGAATTAGCTATTTAGCAACCAGGAACACAGTGCCCATTCTATTTAGAAATGGGTATAGCGGAATTATTACCCTATACAAAGAGCATTGAAATTTTAGGTTATGTATACTCGTGCCTAGGCTGCGAGCGAGCGAGCAACCAGGGGTTGTGACGCTTAGTCACAACCTTGGCACTTTTGTGATTTGTACCTGATAGTTTCTCGTTCTGCACACCGGAAGTCTCACGTTTTCGGCAGTATCAGTATTTCGTATTCTGGTTTTCGTAACAGTGTCTGCCTTGTTCGTTATTTTCTTCTCCGGTGACCATATACTCTTATATACACTGACAACAATGAAGAATTCCTTCTAGTCTCTGAGCATAATCCAGGTGACCCTACTTTTATCCCTCTTAACATTTCCTTGGACTTCTCCCAACTTGTTTTTACCCCGCTCCTGGCAACCAATCCTATGCCCTCCTATCCCTACATGCTACAACTTTCCTTGCCTTCCAATGGTACTCCCTAGTACATGAGTCCTTTTGCAGAAGCTCTAGTACCTTCTTCATCACTGACAATTTGAAAACCCATAAGCGTTATAAAGAAAAGCAATTCTAGCTTCAGAGATATCTCCAATACCCCTCAATCATGTGGGTAATAATGATAGGACTATTACTCTGGGTACTGGTAATTTACAATAGATATAAGTACAAGGAATACCATATTTCATATAATTAGTACATGAGGGCTTTTGTAGAAGCTCCAGCACCTTCTTCATCACTGACAATTTGAAAATTCATAAGTATTATAGGACCATTACTCTGGGCACCAGTGATTTACAATAGATACAAGTACAAGGAATACTACATTTCATATAATTACTGTGAAGGAAATGTGTATCCAAAATTATGAGATCTGTGCCTCTCATAGACTGTGTTACCCAGACCACTCGGGATGAACCAAGTTGCCCACAGGTTTTTCCACGTTGTTATCCTTTGAACAGTCTGCACTGACAAAAATATCTTAGAACAAAGTAATTTCTGAATTTTTCTAAATGTAAAAAACATCTTGAATACTTGGTAAAATCTTTTAGAACTTGAAACCTACTGTATACCACAATCTTTGTAAGCCTTTATAGAGGAGATAAAACAGTCTTAGAAGTGGTTTATAGCAAACTTTGTAAGAGAATAGAATGGGAAGAGGTAATCCTCTAAACTGTTGAAACAGTCAGGCTCATTTAAAATGAAAACACTAGCCTTGCAAGGAAATGACTAATATTACATGATATCATATTCAAGTTCTGTACAATATCATACTGCCATTTAAGATGCAAAAAAAGAAAGTAGAAAATGGAAACTGGTAGTAAAGATTATAAAATAAGGGGAAACATGTTTAGCATAACACATGATTGCACTCCTGGTAATCCCAATTGACAGACTTGAGCTTTGCTATGTCCAAAGAATCTTATAAGTAAGGTATGGCTACTCTGACTGCAAACTGAATAGCTATCTTTTTGATTTTAACCTGTATTTTAGAAAGAGAATATTAGTAAAACCAGAGATAAAGAATAGATGCTAGAGGTTTTACCTTCTGATATTAGTACTTTAGGTGCAATTAAACACAGGAATATGCTATAATATTAGGAATATTATATTTAAGTTGGTTGAACTAGTTTAAAGACAAGTAGTTCTGTTGAATATAATGTTGGTATTTAACCACTAGTATTTGATATCACTATAGGGGCTGCTTAGATATTTGCCTCCATCTACTCTATCTCTTCCTGGTTGACTAACATAATTTCAACCTTGACTCTGTATATAAACTCAGCTGTATCCTTAAGCCACTAAATAAATATTTCAAGCTTTCCTAGTATTGTCTTATTCCATGGTCATGGTATTAATGCCTGTAATTTTAGACTCTTTTGTCCTTCCTGTAACATGTTTACACCAGACTACTAGTCATGATTTCAGGTATAATAGGAGTAGCTTGCACATTGATCTACAACTTGTAGGCATTCTGTGTAAAGGAAGGCTCAGAGAGAAAGATATATAGTAGAATAGGGACTTGAAAAGATAACTATTCAATCAATTATATCAGAATACTATCTGTCAAAGCCTGCTGTTCTATTGAGGAAATCAGTGGTCTTTAAATACATAATTCTGTCTATATCCTACATGGACAACTTCCCAGGTGTTCCTCAATTAAGGAGACACTTCAAGTACCTCAAGTATTAAAAGACTAGCAGTCCCCCCCTCGATACTCGAGGCCTGTTGTAGGCTAAGTTGAGTTCAATAAAAATACTGGTATCATTAAGAGAGTAGAAATATTTAACATAAGGAAGATAGAACTTAATATTCTTACATCAGTTCTTGGGCTATCAGAGTCCATTAGTAGAAGAATGAAATATTATTATAGGAGAATTTCAAACTACTAATCAGAAACCTAAACTACTCTATTCACTCAAGTACCAATTAGTATATGAAGTAAAACAGAGGCTTAGAGTAGTTAGATTCACAAAATGAGAGAAAAAATACAAGTAAGAGGTAAGAATATCAAATTAGAAATAATAAAAGATAGAGGAAATGAACCTACAGACAGATCATATATACTATGTATTTAACTATGTAAATAAAGACATAGTAACAAACAAGATAAATGTAAAGTTAGAAAATAGAAACAAAAGACAGTTACAAGATATAAAATAAACATTAAAGAAAAACTTTAGGATATACTATATTATTTAAGTATGTATATCTAGAAGTACTTTCTAAAAGCAATAGAGTCTATTTATTTGATAATGAAACCTGTAATAAGGCTAAATTGTACTACTTATGAGTTATACAAACACCCCCTATATACCTAGTTAGAGTTGTATATATGGATATAGTTTCAAAAGTATCATAGTTATAATATAAATTAGATAAGGATTAAATTCTAGTACCAAGTTGATCTTACTTGTACAGCATAGACTGAATCATAGAGCTAGATGTATAAATATAGAATCTTCAACTTCTTAGGTCTTAGAGGTCTCAAAGATTCCAATCTAGAGTAAATAGTACTATGGACCT
>LN891026.1:169922-236368 GCA_900010015.1 Tuber aestivum | reverse complement strand
GGTAAACTCACCCGGCCTTCTGACCTATCCTTAGGTCAGAGCGGACATTGTCACGTTACTACCACTACCTAGGTACACTAAACCTTAAGTACCTACTGTTCTTTTAGAGATCTCCGGACCATCGGATATCTCTCGGACATGCGCCTGCATCCCCGCCTAGTCTACCAGCAAACCTCTTGGTCTTTTGTATGGGCGTAGACATAGGTTACCATAGCTCTATATCGTAGGGTCGTTACAGCAATTTGCCTTCCCCTGTCTGACAGGGCATGGTAGGCTACCATGCTTTCGTTTTTTGTCTCATGGACCGTTCTGTCGAGTTGTCCAAGCCATTGCGACACTAAGGCAGCAAAGGCCGAATCTGTGGACATTGGTGGAGGCGGGGGTGAGGCCGAATAGGACCTAGGGGACTGCCTGAATGTCGTTCGTCCAGACAATGGACTGCCTCGTCTAGGGGCAAACGGGTATGAAGGTGAGGGTGCTCGATGAACAATTGGTGAATCCTCCATAGGGACATCGGTAATCGCTCGTTGAGCCATCGTAAGTATAGAAGAGTAGCGTGAGGTCTGGCTTCTCGTGAAGGCTTTGGTGACCAGAGGTTATCAATATAGTGTTAGGCGGCAGCCAATTCTAGGTCTGACGAATTGTAACTGGGGCCAATAAGGTTTCTCGGAGAGTGGTCAAGAAAGCTTGTAACAAAAGTATGTATCAAAGTATAACGAATATATTGATAAGATCTCTTCTCCGTTCGCTGATAGTTCTGAAAGCTAAGGAGGCACCTCGATATTTATATTCCGCGTCTGGGTGGTCGCGGGCTACATCTATCTTATACCAAACAATGTACCTTCTCCCATTTACTACCCTTACTATTGTAACGGACATCCGTTTAACCCTGGTAAACTTTGCGTCTTTGCTCAGACTATGGTCTCCATGCGTTGTCGTGTTTTCCCAAGGGTGTTCGAAACCTCTCCGGCGAAAACGCATGATTCTTTCGTCTCGGAGGTTTTAAGTACAAGCGAGTGGTCTCGCTTCGAGCCGACTCACTGTCCTCCTAACTCTGACTGGAGTGATCAGCTCTGTTCAAGAGTCTTATCAAATGCCTCGTCGTCTTCACAACTTGACTGCATTGACTTTGAGGACTTTTCGCTACGATCGGACTAGTCAACGTCGTGGAAAAGTTCCTCACCCACAGATAGGCCTCCGGTTGGCTCTATACTGTGCGAACACTTGACTGGGCTTCGTGCCTCGTCCTTACGGGCATGTCTCGATAACTCATTGGACTGTTGGCGATTTCGTCTCAACACTTTCTGCCCATGTCAGAGGTGGTCAACTTCGCTTAGCTGGTAGCTCCACGGCTACCCGTCCGATTGACTCCATTCCACTTTTCAGACACGGCCTGAGGTCCCCTCCTATATATCCTGCGAACAGCCTCCGGTCGGATGGACGGCGACGACGTATACGGTGTTATGAAGCATGCTTCGTTTTCACCGGTTTATACTGTCGGGACACCAAATTCCGGCGACACTATTACTGCGCGCAGGGCTAACGGCGGGGCCGGAGGGGGGTGTTGGCTATGAAATCTTCGCGGTTTTCAGGAGGTCTGTGCGCGGGCAAGGTCTGTGTGTTCATATGTGTAACACAACCTATGTCTATACCCATATATGAGACTCTAAGGTTAAGTGATAGACTAGGTAGGCATGCCAGAGCATGTCTAAGAAGATATCTGATGGTCAAGATATCTCTATGAGCATAAGGTACTTAAGGAATAGGTGTATTATACTAGTTTAACTGAGTTAAATATTTTCAATATATACGTTTAGAAAATTTGGCTAAGCCACTGATTTGTCATAACAATAAAAAGAGTGCTAGAATTTAGGTTTACTTAATTTAATCCTATTATTTAGTATTTCTTTTTGATTATAGATCTAAACCCTGAAAAATGAGAAACCATTGCCAAACACAATTATTTCTGAAAAATGCCATTTTTTTAAAATAGCTTTAAAGCCATTTTCACGAAAAATGGCTTTTCTTTTTATGGTGGCGTGCCAAACAGGGCCTTAAACAAATAGACCATCAATGGATACTCAAAACCACAAGTAAAACAAATAGACCATCACTGGATACTCAAAGCCACAAGTAAAACAAATAGACCATCAATGGATACTCAAAACCACAAGTAAAGCAAATCATAAACCAAATCTCTAAGCTGAATTGCAGTTCTGATTACATGCCAAGTATGACTTGAATCTTAAATATAAATCCTATGGCATGTCTGTATTCGATCCCTAACATATGAATTGTAAGAAATTTTAATTTTTAAATATGAAGAATGAATATGGAATATGTTAGACAAGATATCTGTCTCTAAATCCAGGACTTGGAAATCTGTCTATTGAAATAATCTCTTGTATAAATATAACTTTTTAAATCTTCAGATCCATATACTATATCCATATGGTATAGCTCCAGTATATATAAAGTTCACTAGTAGTATTTTCATGTTCACCAAATTAATATTCCTGCAATACAAAAACATACACGAAAAGGATAACAGAGATAATAGGTTACTGAGAATCATGAGGGGTTTGATGTTGTATGGTAGGGGAAATCGGGGTGCGGGGACAAAATTCCCAGCCCTTAAAATTTATTGTATTAGGGTTGTACAACCTGTGTGGCTGGGGGTCAGCTTTGTGGACGTTACACTTGGTGTTGCATGGCGAATTGTCGCACTTTTTCGTTTCAAGGTTGGTGTTGAAGCCAGTCTTCCGGACCCATACCTCCTGCACCAAGACGGTGAGCGGGGCCGGCTTAACCTTATTTCCCTCTCCACACCAGTAACCCTTTCCTGTCCAGCCAATGCCCCCGAAATCCTCTCTCTACTTCCTTGCTTTGACCGTCCGTATATTCCCACCCCCCCCCCCAAACTGCAATTCTAGGGTTGAGAGAGTGTGCGCTATCTACCTGGATCAGTGGGTGGATGAACGAGGTCCTCGGCCTGGGTTAACCGGTTTGCTTTTGCAGCTTGATGAATTCGAATCTCGTTTCTAGACTACACGAAAGGTTTTCGAACATTCTATCATTCAAATTGAAAAATTTTTGCCCAAACATATGGCCATTCTGAAAGCCAGGAGCGGAGATGTGCCGCCCATTAGAATTATTTTTAAGAATTATTTTTTTTTTTCATTCTTATTTTGATTTTGTAGGTGTTAGGGGAATTAGCAAGGCTATCGGTTTGCTGGACCAATTTGACTAGGATAAATTGGATTGAAGGTTTAGCCGAGGTTTCACGACCGCTCACTCGCTTGCGATTCTCTGACCTGGTGCTCCCGTCGGCGCTCATGATATGGGTGATTGTTCCTTGCAACCCTGCGCTAGAGTAATGGAGCCCTCCGTTCTCTCGGCACCTGGGGATTGAAACTGAATTCAATCGGGAGTTTGTCGTTTCTCCAATTGCCCGTTACTGCCCCCTTTGGCTTTAACGCTGATCCGTCTGGTGAAAGCACCACGGGAGTGCAGGTCAACCCTTTGGTCTCCGAAGGATCTACCTGGCGCGCTACTTGTGGCATTCGGCTAGGCGCGGGAGTGTTGGGCACACACAGTGGGCTAAGTTTCCTGCCGGAAGTGTAATTTCTACAGTGAACCTAAAGCCCCGGTAAAAACTGTGATTCCCGGGGGACATTATGTCTCGGCAAGGGAAATGGTTTCATTGGGATATCCAGGCGCTATGAAGCCGAGATGCTTGTTGTGAGACGTTCGGGGGATCTCCTTAACGAACGGTATCATGCAGATACCGTTGCTTCCCGGGAGATCATGTCTGGCTAGGCTCCCATTTTTCTTTTTTCGATGATCTGCGGAACGACAGGCTATGCGATGGTGGTGGAATGGCGACCTTTGCGGGAAACAAAGTTGAGATCTTAGTTGAAAGAGAACACGGGAGTGGAGTTGTATTGGTGTTCGTTGCCTTATGCGCCGCGATGTGCGTCTATATATATTTCACTTCCGATTCAGGGGTCCTCAACCCATAATGTATCCAATCGGGTTAAATGTTTACCCTATCTGGGTATTGCAACCTCTTTGTTGAATCCCTGCCGCCTTAATACTCCTCCGGCTCATACCTTGAACCATCTCCATACCATAGAGGCTATCAAAAATAGTAGATATGTAAGAGAGTATATTTTCAACACGACTCAACACTCTCTCTTCCCTAAAGCGATCGGATCTTGAGTCTCTCGCTTGGAATCAAGCTAATTCCGGAGTATTAACTATCTGAAGAAGTTACCACAAAATAAACACAAGGGTTCATTTTTTCTGAGAGAAAATGATACTTTAAACCCCTCTTAAACACTATATCACCCTTCAGATACAGCATCTTGGAATTCAACCCAATATATCTTGGAATCCTTGCTTCCATTTTCGAGGACCAAGGCACCAAATTATCTCAGATGTCAGCATGCCTAAGTCCTGAAGAGTCCTCCGCTCCCTCCTCTTTTCAAGCATCGCTGTGCCTAGAAGCTCACTCTTGAAGTATCAAAGACTGATCAAATGACTCACCCGACCAGGGTCAGAACCCTGCAGACCCCTCGCTTCTGTTCATACACGAGCACTAAGCGCAGGATTCTTGGGGGATTTGGAGATTTCTTTCATAGCTGACCAGCAGGTTGGCATCCTGATCATATTTTGAAACAGTTTTGTTTCCCTTCCGGAAAACTGAAATAGGGGAATATTCTTCATAGCTCCTTGTAGGATGACCTTGAACAGGACTCAAATCACTCAACTCCGGATAATTTAGCAGTTTCAACCGCCATGGCAGCCGCTTTCTATATAATGATAGCTCGGATCATGGCCTGGAGAGCAAGCAGACATAGCACCACTGTGGACCAGGATTCCACATAAGAAGCAACAACGCGAGTTCGGAATGAATCCTGGTTCTTCATCTACCGGAAAACGTGCGGGTAAACAGCCCGAAATTTTCGAAGATGGCACTCGGAACGGCCTCAACGCCCACTTGACCCTCTACCCTCTCTACCGTCAGGCCGAAGCAAGCAAAGCTAAGATCGAACGCACCATATCTCTGATCCCCCAAATCGCCTCCCAGGCTGAGGAGTATCTCACTCCGGAGATGGCGGGTGTTGCAGATGCCTACTTCGATGGGATTTGCAGTGAGGATACCGGCGGGGCTCGTAAATTTATTGAGGAAGCAATCGGAAGAATGGATGCATTTTATAACGAGCTGGGCAACAGAATGCGCGTGGACACCATTCAACGTCGCCGGGCTGTCTCTGATCCGGACCGTAGACTTGCTCCGATTTCTCCTGCTGCCACCGCTTTGAGCCATGTTAGTGAGAGTGATGCAGTAAGCACCAGTGGCCCACGAGGATCTAGATTCACTGAAATGTTGTTTGGGCCCCCTGATCGTAGTTCTTCTGAGGACGGCCGCGCGCACCCAGGAACTCGGATTATGGCTGGAACTGAATCAGGTGTGCGCAGGGTCACCTTTGCCGACACTCTCCGTACCCCAGATCCAAAGCCTGGCCCGTCATTGAAGAGGACTCTCAGCATCATGTCTGTTATTGGCGTGTTCAAGAAAAGCCCGGGGGAGAGCAAGCGCGCGAAGGTGAAGGCCCTTTGGAGAAGAGTTAGGTCGCGTTTGAGGAAGTAGGATCCCAGCGCTTAGTTGGTTTGCGAGGAATTTCCTTTCGCCAAGCTGGAAGTAGATCCCAAATGAGGGCCATTTGGAATTAAGAGGGCAGCGTTTGCTTGTCCGCAGTGAATTCCTGGTCATCTAACATCAAGTGTGCTCTAGTTTTTTGTCCTTCTGTCTTCGGGAAATTATCCAGTCTCAATTAGATTAGAAAATCAAAATTAAAAAAAAGAGTTTTGGACATTTGCTTGTCGCTGTCAAAACTTGCCATTGAGGGAGGTCTAGGCTGAAAGTCAGATGAGAAATTGCAAGTGCTGTAGAAGGCAGCAGGAGTGCTAATGTAGAGCAAGTACGCACCATGTAGTGAAGCAAACGGAAGCCGGCTGTGTCCGGGTTCAGAAAAACACTTAAGGCTTGCCTAGGGCAGACGGGAGATGAGGCTTACGAGAACCCATGCCGCTGCTGCTCCTGTCAACCCGCACGCTCAAGGATCTACAGGATAGAACCTGTTGCGATATCATCCAATTGGATACGCAAAGTGTTTGGCGATAACTAAATTAGTTGCCTCTTGAGAGTCATAGATACAACAGGTAAAACACCTCTCAGACATAGCCATGCGTTGATATCCGCAGAATCCTCAGGCTCTAGTAGCTCCGGCTGTCGACCCAGCGGTTATCTAAGCCCCGCTAGCAATTGGCTCGTATAAATTATCCCGTCCAACCAGACCCTTAGTAAGAACTTCTGCTGTATCGATCATAGTCGATCGACAATTTGTATCGAAACAGGAACAGTCTAAGAGTATTCCGGTTCGGCGGTTCTAGGATAATATAATATTGAAAACATCGGACCATGAGTCGGAGTGACCGCATGAGTTCACTGATGGCATGAGACGATAGGATCTTGCCAGAAAAGTCAAACCAATCGGGTCTGATAGGCTATGTTTCGACAAACGCATTTTTCTATTGTGGAACGGTCTGTTCCGTGCATTTTAAAGTCACACCAGCCCCAAGGATGTCCCGAACCAGGAGGTGAATGAGCAATAATCCGCATGCCTAAGATGAGCAATTAGATCCCCTATTTTACCTAAAGTGAATTCGTTAGTGTTCGACATCGCCTCGCAAAAATAGTAATAATAATATCATAATAGAAATAAGACTCGTATAGAAACTGGAGAGAGGTCACTATGAAATACACCTTGTTAGTTAAACTCAAAATGGACATCAGTGCCCACGCCTTCGGGGTGCTGTAGTAGACTCCAAGAGTCCTGTTCTCATAATAAGCTTGAATCCACCACCCTAAAGAATTTATGTCCCTGGTTCTCTCAGACCTCTCCGTTATGCTCGGCCTCTCCGGTCATGTATATAATTCCGGATCCCAGCACCCCTGGAAGTCTTCCCTGTCAACTGCAACCCAAATCAAGAGCAACTAAATAGACAATAAACAAGGGTAAAACAAACAACTCGACAAACAAGGCAAATTTGTTAAAAACGAAATAAGACCCGTCAAAAACTAACACAACGCCAACAACTGCCCACCAACTACTATCAGAATTTTATTGGCCCTCGCAGATAGGTATATGACATGTATAACCCAAAGAAGTTTTATCGTCGTGTGTAAACACGATCCGTGAAATGGAGGCCTTTGCGGAAGTCAATAGTGACAGCCACCTAGAGAGGCGGGTTAAGGAAAAGTAGAGATGAGAAATAAGAAAATCCCCCTCTCACCGGCCTCGGACCCGATCCATCGCTCCATAAACCCATTAACTCAAACATTCAGTGAGAAGAGAAAAAAATGAAATAAACAAAAACAATCGCGTTTGCATTAGGGCCATGCTTTGTCCACACTCGTACTTTCCCTTCATGACGGGTGTTGGACGAGAGCTATAGAAATGTCAGCCCTAGATACGTTTGGTTAGATTCGATAGTGAATACTTCAACGTCTATGATCGCGGCGGGGTGTCGTCGTCCAACCTGGTCCGCCGGGGGTAAAGCCGCAAGATGCCCATCCACTATTTCCTACATTACCACTCCAGTGACCAGGGGGACCGGATACAGGTGATGTGGTCTGGTTTCCACCTCTTGCCGATGCGCTTGTGTGTACCAAATCGCGGGCAATGTTAGGAGAGTATCCAGGATTCTGATGACCTCTGTAATTTTGCTGGGGGCTATTGTAGCAATTGAAACTGTCACTGCGGCTGCGATGGCGGAGACCATGATGGCCATTATTTTCATGTCCGCCGTAGGTGGCGTGGCCACCGTAACCGCCCGGATTGCCATAATTGCTGCGGCCACCGTAGGTTTGGGGATAGTGGTTCCCACCGTCGGGCATTTGGTTGAAACCAGGATAGTTTTGGTGCCCCGCGTTATGCTGCTGACGATTCTGAATAACACGGCCATTGAAAGATCTCCTGCGGTTGTCTCTGTGTCCCTGGTTGGCTGGATCTCGGAAAGCTGGCGCTTTAGGATTGAGCGGAGGCGATACCTGAGTCTCGTTTGTGCAGGCGGGTAGGTGGAATGGTGGGATGTGATTCGGAGCAATCCATCCATCTCGGTCATATTGGTGTCCTGAATGCCCACTGCCATTGTTATCGTATTGGTCAGGATTTGTCTCTGCTCTGGCCCTGTAGCGATCGCTGCCCCTTCTGCTGTTGCCCCCTCTGGTTTTGAATGCGCTAGGGTGTAAAGCACGAAATTCCTCCTTCTTGCGCCGTTCCTCTGCGATCCTAAGTTGCTCCCTATTGACAATGCTCACTGACGCGTCTGAGATATGGCCAATATAATCTCCCAGCAAAGACGCCTTGATCTCCTTGAACACCTCCAGGAAGAGCAGAGAGCCCCCCAAAAACACGTCACGATCGTCAGTGACGAGAGGCAAGACAGGCCTGCCAAATCTAGAGGGTGTTGGCGCCATGGGAATAAAGCTTTTTGAATCCCTATAGCTCACACCCTCCCAGCCGTTCCGGTTGCGCGTAGTACAGCACCTAGAGGCGTCAGGAGGAAATCCATTCAAAATAGAGCTGCAAAAGCTTACATGACCCACAGCATTTGTTGTCCGTCTGAATCTACTCTGTTTGACCTCTCAACCACTAGCCAAGGCCTGGTCTTGAACGATTTGTTCTTTGAGCCCACCTTCAATGCCCCTAGCTTCAGCTGTTGTTCGACGTTCAATCTGGTCCATATCTGATTGCTAAAAAAGAGTTGCCCAGGCCTGACAGGGACTGGGGGTGGAATAGGTGGCCCAGATCTATTCCTCGCGCGCATGGGCTCCGATAACCCTTCATTTGACGCAGAGTACTCAGGTACCTCATCACTCTCATTGGATCCGCGCGCTGCATCGCTGTCCTCATCGTATTTGAGGCCAAACTCTCCCATGGTAGATTCGCTATCGCTATCTCCATGGTCGAAATCCCCTAGGTGTTCTGTCTCTTCGGGTTCTGTCTCATGACGACCGTCCTCCCTCTCTTCTTCGTTCCTGATAACAGAAGCACCAATGGTGTAGTTACACCGTGCACCGTGCCGCTCGAGATTTTGACTAGAGGCCATGATCGCATGGGCTTCGTTAGTTGGGGGGGCACTGTTAAGGGTGCAGAGAGTTCCTCTAATTGGCGCCAGATGGGGCCCGCTATCATTGCCTCTCGGAACGCTGATGTTTGAGTCCCCACTGCTATCGATGTCCAACGACATTGCAGCTAGTGAGTAGAGTGATTTGTGTTGAGAGGGTAGGGGGCGGAGGGCGATAGAATGGCTTTTGCGCAGTGTGGATCTGCCACGGCGAGATGTTTGTGCGGCTTTTCTCTGGGAGAATGGTTGTCTGAGAGGAAGAAAGGGAACAGCGGGCAGAGCTCTTGCTTATATAGCACTCTTGTGCGCGTCGGCTGTTTGGGTCCAGGTATGGAGCATTCGGGGTTATTGACCTGATTCCAACATTAGGTCTATTCTCCCACGATGAAAATTGGGCACGATACCAGTTGTCATAACTCTTGACACTTCCCGATTTGGGAAAACACTGATAATTGTCCTATAATAACAGAACAAGACCCTCACACCCGCGGGGATACTTTTCCCACAGGCAATCACTGGGGCAGAAATCATCTGTCGAGGTGGTCCCTCGCCCTACCAGCCCTGACATCGGCACCCCTGCTGCAATTGCCCCATATCTCGGCCCGCGAACAAACACGCTCGCAGAGAACAGACACCAGGGATGAGAGCACAAATGATTGAGCTTTTCTGGGCCCAGTGTTCTCAACCTCTGGGACCCCCATAGGGCTCTACGGAGGGACTACTAAGAGCCTGGGACGGGATGAGACGGCAAAATATAGTCCGTCCTGGTCCTTGAACTCCTAGGACGGCCGTCATGAGGAAGGACGATGAGCTCCACGATCTGAGACAACTTCTAGTAGGGGACGGCAGGTGACTACGTAGGACGACCGGGGATCAGAGGGGATGGTCGGGGGCAGCGGTGGACTGCTGGGGACGGCAGGGGACGGTGGGTGGCTGTCGGTGAATGGTCCTCTACTCTTATGTGTCGGGCAAGTCCAGGAAAAGACCGGACGGGGCGACACAACGTAGTCCGTCCTAGTCCTTAATTCCTACCTGTCGAGCACGTTGAGGAAATGACCGGACGGGACGACTAAATGCCGTCCGTCCTAGTCTTAGTCCAGGACGGACGGACTGCCCCACTGCGAACACTGTCTGGGCCACAAGAGAGTCAGGAGGACACCACGAAAGAGCGCGATATCCTACATTTAGTACATTGCAAGCTTTACATCTCTGCGATATTTTTCCTGATACCCCCCAAGCAGCGAGTTTGAAGCTCAAACCTACCGGTGGTAAATATCTACGCCAAATAAACCTTCTTATTCTGGTTTGCCCGTGTAAGCCGTGGCTAATGAGAGGCACGGGAGGTAAGGAAGAGTTTGCACAGGGAGGGAGGTGGCAGGAGAAGCCATAACACTTTTTCGAAATTACTGTGGACGGGCGGTGAGGAGCTCCAAGTGGAGGAACAGACTGACAAAAGGCTCAAAGACTTCCTACAAGATGGATACTATACCGGCTTCGCCCAATGGAGGCCTAACGTCCATCGCCTTCTCACCTGACTCCGTGTATAAATACTATTGGCTCTACTCCAGAAGAGCGCAGACGGTGTTCTCCGCGGGCAGTCAGTCCGTCTTAAGGCTGGACGGGGACGGACGACATTTTGTCGTCCTGTCCTGTCCTCTAGGCAATTCTCCCTGCGATTGGTTATAGCAGACGTCGGGCCCCACAGTCCTCCACTCTATCCTTGTTAATGTCTCAGTTTTTTATTTTATTTTCTGACTAACAGAGAATATCCAGATGAGATAATATAGTTGGAAGCAAGGTTCTGGAGATAATAATAGCAACATAAAGTATCAACAACAATGTTGGAAAAATGCAAAATATGGCACAGAAGAAGCTTAAAAAGAGAATCCAAAGAAAACCATGATCACAATTGGCTGGGGGTGGGGAAACTGTTAGAAACACTCCGATCGGGGGTGTGGCGTGGCAAATAAAGAGTAAGTTAAGTCAGTATGAAACGAATTCAACAATTAGACACTTGGCAAAGCAAAGAAAGAATAGGTGGAAGTAATATATAGAGCTGGTGGATATGAATGGCATTAAATTCGTTAATGTAGGGGAACGGGGAAAAAAAAGATTCTAGACAACAGAAGAGGAGCGAAGTTTAACCGAATATAATTTGAGTACTTTAAGGGTATATTGCATCCTGTTAACATCTGAATTCATCCCTCCATATACTAAGCCTGTGGTCCACGAGCCATCCTGCTAATACCTGGTTCATTATGCCCCAGGTTGTCGGGCACTCCGGCCCCCTATAAAGGGCGGTCTTTGGATATGAAGGACGAGGACTGGGTACCTATGCCGTCCTGTCCAGTCCAGGGGTCTTGGTTGTCCGTCCTCCGGGCCCTATGGGACCCCTAGACGATTGAGAACACTGGGTTCAGAAGAAGGGAAAGTCGGAAATAAAAAACTTGGCTTTGATGGTGAGCTGAATGGTCTCTAGGCTCACATCTCATGCCTCCCATGCGGTCCATCAATAGTGCGGGGATCCCTCCTAACCTGTTCAGACTGTTGAAGATTGTGCTTGCATCCGGCTGATACCACCGTCTCCAGAATCAAGTTGAGAGACTAGAGCCACTAGATTGTAGAACAGGAGTATTGGATTGATCACTTTATGCGAAAATGCAAAATGGATATGAAGAATATACTGGGAGCTCTCTTGGGGAGAGTGTAGCGATAAAGCATAGCCCTGAGATATATTATGGCCTTGAGAGTGCTTTCTCCGGAGTCTTGCTACAGTAGCCGGCGGAACATTGGTAAGTGCCTCCCACGAAGTCCGCTATCGTCCGTCTGACACTTGTACCTGCGAGTCGGGGCTCAGCCAGATAGCTGACGCAAGTATTCTCTGGCCAGTTTAACCACAGATTAGCACACACTGGGGTTTCTAAATGTCCGGACAGTCCATAGTACCCTTTCCTCCCGGCCACCGGCTGATGGCTTTTGTTTGGGTCATGGCATAAAGGTGGGCAAGGGAACCATCCCCTAGGGCGCCGATACCGGCACGTTTCCATACATTGCACTAAGACCCGAACCAACAATATTTGTTCTCGGTCGTTCTGAAAGGGGACAGCAGGGGACTATGGGGCACTAATATTTTGTCTCTAGGGTTTTAGGGAGTAGGACCACAGTGCCCTACAGTCCTTCCACTCATATCATAATATTGTGATACCAAACCCGGGTGCAGTCTGTCCTGGCATTGCCAAAAAGACAGACTACCGGCTAAAGCCGATCCCGTCTAAAACTAATTGAAGTCATATATCCTCACTTCTGCGCGCCGGAAGCTTGTGCCTTTCTGACTGTCGGCCTTAACTCGATTCTAACTTTCTCTCTGATCGCTGCTCTATCTTTCCCTCTCTATCTTTCCCACTACGTATCAAACAGCAGGCTTTATATACATCCAGATGATAACTTCTTCCATCCAAACCGGTCTCCTTGGTCATCCACATGACCCCGCCTTTTACCCCTCTTTTAACTTCTTCATGATTCTAGAGACGTCGCTCCACCCCGCTTTGTTGACCAATTACTTTCCCTCTTGCCCCCTCGTGTATTTCCTTTCATTGCCCCGCAATATCAATCTATAATACACTCATCTGTAGTAATCTCTAGAACCTTCCATCCTTCTTATCAATTCACTTGTAAGTATTACAAACTTCGGACACCCTGGAAAAGTCTCCAGTCCTTCCAGTCTTGCTAGATGGGTAAGGGGTTAGTTGGAGTGCCGGTGATTTACAACACCGTCCTACCCCAAAGAGGGACGGACAGGACGGTTGGAAATAATGGTTATGTTACCTATGTGTATGCCACGAAGAGAAATTATATATACTGTACCGACAGAGAGGAGGTGACAGTGACGCATTTCTTCGCCAAGGACCACTTGTAAATACAAGGAAATAGAGAAAGCCCCAGGATGCATCAGGCACTCGAAATTCTGAAGTGTACAACCCAGCTCACGAAGGGTATCCAAGGTTCCGATGGATTTGGAAATTAGACCTGAGGCAGGGCGGATAAGCTGGAGCTTAATGGAAATGCCATGATAATACTATATACCACCAGTGTTTTTCTCCAATTTTGGAGTCACTAGTACCTTTTACACGGAAGCAATCTAGGACTTGAAGAACACTCGGAGGATGGCTCTTTCGATATACGGCATGAGGATTTTAAAGACCGTGAGGATTTACATTCGATAATATTGTAAAGAGAGTAGTATAGATAACGAGAAGAAGATAAAAAGGAGAGTGGTTGATCATGAGGAAATAATAGCGAACAAAAGGGAACTTATAAAGACAATACCATAAGTTCTGAATCCTCCGTGATCAATATGTGCATCATCCTTCCAAACAAACTAGCAGGGAAAACTCTTCACCTTGCCAACAATACCGAACAGATGAATCCTCCTTTGTTTCAGGACTTTCTCCCACACTCCCATGAGACAGAATGATAACTTTAGTGCCTGCACCAACGTTTCAGGCTAAAGCTTGCCGCACAGTATCAGACTCGGATACATCCAACAGTACCAGGATCTAGCCATCCGCGAAAAATTTAGGATCAGGAAAGCGAAGAAATCTATTGAAAGCGAAAAGATGAGACCTCATCGGCATGGCGTATCACAAGTTCATCGTATCCAATTCTCCCAATTCTTGGCTGCCTTTGTTCCACCTGTATTTGCATGGCTTAACCTATGGAGTCAACATTACGTGTAAGCAAAAACTGTGAACAAGCATACCTGCATAGTTATGGAGTTTTACGACCAGGTGGCTAAGATCGGTCGCAGGGCGAAAACGCAAAAATATCAAACACTAAGCGATGTGACACCCATTCACTAGAAATTCTAACCCATCATAGCCGGTATCTTTTATCATTGACGAGACGAGTAACCTGGGCTAGGCCCATAATTAGTGAAAAATTGGCGCTCGTCTAATGATTGTAATAATTGATCGTGACTAAACTGATTGATCTCTTGGTATGTGACCTGCGGGGGTCCGGGAGTCGCAGGAAACAGCAAGTGCGCTTCCATGTCGGGTCGCGGTGCCCCTGGGTTCAGCCTTGCACCCGTCATGCCTATCGGCACTGGTGGGTGGGTTCACTCTACCGGCGGGGGAATATTGAGTTGGTAAGGTTCGCTTTTCGTAACCAGTGCTGGTGTTGGATACATTCGGTTGGGCAGAGGTGTCTGATTCTGTTCCTACGGCACCAGAGGAAATCTGTCCACGATCGACCAGAAGTGCTGCCAACCGTGCGGGGGGCTATCAAGAGCCCTGGACTGGAGGGGACGGCCATGCGCAGTCCGTCCTAGGCGGTGAGGGTGCAGGACAACGGTCTTTGGGTGGAACGGTGGGCGCTCTAGGGTGAAACAGGGTGGGTAAGGGGGATAGTGGGGGACCTCCGGGGACGGTGAGGGATTTCTAGGGACGGTGGGGACTACTATGGACCGCGGGGGACTGCCAGGGACTATGGGGAACAACATATTATACCACAGTGAATCCAGAAAGACGGACTACCGGCTATAGTCAGTCCTGTCCTACCCTATAACCGGACCGACTGGACCGTTGGGGACACTGATTCTCCTTGAAGATTAGTATGCTTAATCTGGGATAATCCACGGTGAGGTAACTCCTATGTCGGTAACTTATGTGCTAACCGAATTTTGACCGACATGATAGTTTTGCTACTTCTCATCAGCAAGGTTGATTCTGCCGGTAGGAAACCCAACTGATATGATCAGATCTATCATCACTGCAGCGGATATGCACGCAATTAGTTATTTAAAGTTGGCTTCCAAGAGAAGTGCTCACCATCACAATCCCCACCCAGAACCCCACCATAGCCATTGGATATTATGATACCCGTGCGGTAGATCGGATCATTTCCCACAACCTCATCGGTGCACAAGGGAAGGAGATCTGACGTGGATAATGAGATCGATGTATCGGGCGGCCCACTATAGCCAGGGCAGAGGTAGTTCCCGCCGTCAGTAATTTCCCCTTTTTTTTCCTGGCAAGTGGGTATACATACGGTCATCCTTTGACCAACCTTGAAGTCAATCCAACCCAAAATCTAGGGCCATTGGATATCGTCAAATCGTGCCGGAGAGCAAGTAGAGAAAGGAGCTCATAGTAACAGGCTTCCCGTATATGACCGATTTCTAAAGATGCGACAGTGGAGGGTGTTGAAAAACAGGAGTTGCTGCACAGAATGCTCTCGTTTTTATACAAATCGAGAAGTTATTATTGAAGCCGTACCTTATTACATTCTCCGGAAAAAGAGTGGGACGTTAAGTAATAACGGTATGGAGGAGCGCGGAGTGGGGAAGAAAAAAAATCTAGGCAAGCGTGCATACTTGATCCGATACGAGTTTTGTTACATATTGCTATGTAGAAGGCTTAATGTTGAACACTATAGATCCACATAACCAGGGGTGTTCTGGCAAGAATTTTAGTCTAGTGAATTAACAGAACTATACCTCTCACCAAGCTCACGAGTAAGCACCGATTAATTATATGAACTTCAGACTTTTAGCATCTCAGTTTCAAGGCCCAGCATCTAGTTAGAGGAGTGCTTGACAGACACCTAAAAGTCCACATTGGATATGCACCTAGCGTAAAACTTGAATAATCGAACCATGTGCGATGCCGCTAGACTTTCCTCACACAGTATGGTCAAGAATTATTTTTTTTCCTGCCCCGGAAGTGGGAAAGGGGTTGGGCTTTTGGTGTGTCTCTTGTCCACTTTTAGGACATACGGTCCAATTATTCAAACTTCCACAGTTCCCGAACTAGGGGGACTGTACTCAGGGTGACAGATGCTATGTAGTGAGAATGTGACTATTCCCATTCGCTAGCCATAATATTCAAGTATGGGTTCTACCTGAAGGTTGTATCGCTCCTTTAGGCCTTAATCGGCTTCACTTGCCAAGCCCTACACAACATGACAGGTTCGCTGGTGACAGTCCTATGCACAAACAGGAACAGTTTATTAATGCCTGTCCGGTGGTATATGATGGGTGAATTTCTTGTCATATCCGATTTTTTTTCTAAATGCCCCATTTCGTAGAAAATTTCCTGGTTAGTCAACCCAACAACAAACGGGGTGGTGTGTCGTCTCCTGTTGTTCACCCTCGAACCCTACAAGTGAATAGTGAGGTCTCAGCCTCGTGTGGCGCTACACAGGTACCCACAGCACTAAAGTCTAAAGAAGACTTGAACTCGTAACCACCTAATAAAGCCGCAAAGTCTTGAAACTTCATCATTCTATGGCTGTCTCAAACAAAATAACCTTTCTGCGCGTTTCGCGAATGGTCGGCCCCCTGCTGCTCTACAACCATAGAAACAATTCAAGATTCATGAACCACCTAGAAAGTCCTACCCCCGACGAGTATTTATATCCATAATCACCCAAACATAGCTCCCTCAAACCTTACTTCATAACTTCAAACTTCTCTTACACCTACCCTTCCTCACACTCCTTTACATAGAAGATTCTCTCCCCACAAGCCCCCCTTATAAATCTTCCTACTTCCTCACTCAGTTCCTACAGAGAACAACTGAAACCAAGCATCATGCACCCCACGTCTCTTCTCTCCTTTGCGGTCCTCCTGCCCACGATCACCGCCCATGTTACAATGTTTGAACCCAAACAATGGAATGTTCCGGAGGTAGTTCGCGCTACCGTCGAAAAGTCAGATGGTAACCTCAACCCGCTCCAAAACGACGGCAGCAACTTTCCTTGTCACGGCGTCGCCCCTGAGGCCCCGGTAGCGACCTATCTACCGGGAACCTCCAACCCACTGAAAATCAAGGGCACTGCAGTTCATGGCGGCGGCAGCGGCCAGATGGCAATCACTTACGACACGAATCCAACCAAGAACACCGTTTTCCGAGTAATGACAAGTTATATGGGCGACCATCCTATCAAGGCTGCTGGGAACTTGGGTCCGGAAGATCGGGACCCTACCGGATTGAAGTCTGAACTCGAGCTTTGGAAACTTAATCCGCTGAGCTTCACCGTGCCGAAGGGATTGCCGAAGGGAAAAGCGGTCGTGGCTTGGACTTGGTTCAATCGCATCGGTAATCGCGAGATGTACATGAAGTGCTCTACTGTTATGATTGGCGGGGAGGAAACGTCGATGAGTGCTTTTGAGGCACTACCAGGATTGTTCAAAGCCAATATTGGTGGAGGGTGCACCGTTCCAGAACAGACTACGGCAATAGATTTCAAGAACCCAGGTCCAGAGGTTTTCGGAAAGGGAATCACTCCTGTTCCCTGCGGAGAACCTTTATCGAAAGGTACCGGCGGGGCACCAGCGGGAAATTCTGGACCTGAACCTAAGCCTTCAGTCGGAAACTTTACCGCTCCCAGTAAAACCAGCAGTTCCGCTCCTTCACCGCCTTCACCGCCTGTAGCAGATGCCTCCAGTGATGAGGAGGTGGTCACTACTCAAGTTACCTTCACGCCTTCGCCGACCGCCACGAACAATGTGCAGCCTCCGACTTCACCGATGAATGCCCCTACTACTCTTCTCTCATCCACATTCCGCTTCTCTCCCCCTCTGCCAACAGGCACCGCATCGGCCGTTGCCTGCAAGGCCGAGGGTGAGGTCACATGCGGTGAGAACAACACTTGGTACTTGTGCGGCTCTGGCCGTAAGCAGTTCATGGGTAGACTCGCCGCTGGTACTACCTGCACTGCTGGAAAGATCGCCAAGAGGGGTGTCCGTGGATACTACTTCTAAACACCTAACGAGATATTTCGTTTTCCCTCACTCCTCCACCACAATTTTATGATTACTTTTTTTTTTGCACTTCCCCTCATTTCCCTATCCATGTTTTTAATTCGTCTTTCGGTAGAGTGGAGGGCTGCTGTTTCTAATCTCAATTTCACTACTTAATACATGTATCTGCCTAGATGGCTTCCTTCATTTTTTGCTTCTCTCACTGCTTCTACAGCCAAGGGCGCAATAAGGAGGTGCCCTCTAGAGCGGAAGTTTTGGGAAAATTTTGTAATAGTTGACCGGGAGGGGGGTGTTGCTGGTAGACGTCGCCTTGTCCTTTCAGTTAGTGTGTTTCAAATACTAGTAGTGGATACAAATTATGGAAACGCTAGAAAAACTGCTTCTTTGTCTCACTATTCCTGATATCCTGGAGTGACCATGAACTATCACACGCCACTGAGACAACTAACTAGAATCCACGAGTAATCTCACGTGATGAGGGAGGAGCCAAAAAATAGGAGGGAGGATATCATGCTGGGATAGATATTCGCACGACCCCTTGGTTGTAAATTGTGACCACTCCCCCACACCCGGAAAGAGTAACCCCTAAGTCCATCTCCCGAAAGACTAGACCCCCGGTTCATCCCGGTTGCAATCAATACCCATCCCAACTCAAGCAGAGTACGGTACCGTACTAGCCACTTTACAATAATACAGAAGGCCAAGGCCAATTCAGTTAACTGAACCCGCCCACAATGAGCACGAAGGATGGATATTAGGGGTCAACAGACGAACTACCGTATGAGCCACCAGCTCCCAGCCCTGACAGCTATTATACTTTCTTCTCGCCCCTGCAGAGGGGAAATGCAATCGCCGTAGCTGGAATAAATATATTCCATTTCAAACCGTCACAAAATTCCCCCCCCCAACTGCTCCCACCGACCCGGGAGGGCAAGCACGAGAACAGCCGACGCACATCACAGCAAACGCTCCTTAGGTATTGTTAGCGAGATGCAGGGTACCACCATTAATACCCTGGTACGACACCGGTCCCACCCCGGAGAAAAGTAACCTCCGGACACCCCCGGTGTCGAAGTGAACTTAGTTCTCCACGTTTTCAATCAAATCGATTATCCTCCATGTTGGGCCGTATTATACACAAGTATTTGGCCGTGTGTTGCCACACTGCTCTACAAGTTTTAAAAGAAGTAAAGTTAATAATTATAATAGTCATTATAGATATTAAGAGCATTCCGCCAAGATCTATTCCCATCATAACCTAGCCTACAAGAAACTAAAATATTATTGGTTATTAAATTATATATAGTAAATGTTTCCTGTTATCAACTTGTGTGATTACTGCTGGCTCTTAGGCTATATTGACCAATATTTTATAATAGTATTATTTTCAGTGATTACCCTATTATTATTTACAATTCTTTCATTGTTGATTTGATTTACAAACCTCACAACCAAATTCCTATTCTGGTAAAAAATTTCTTGCAGACTCCTAGTAAAATTCACGCTTTTAAGAACTTTAAAGTTGTGGATGGAGTACCTTGTATTTGTATATATAGTGGTAATTTTTAATTTTTAATTTATGTATTTTTTGTTGAAGTGCCCTATACCCTGTCCAGTGTTTTTACGTTCTTTTTTACACGCTCATTTTGGAGGCACCCACCAATAAGTTAGAACAGTATTCGGGCCAGATTTTACCAGTAGGGAGGCTTTGGGGGTCGGATGTTAGCGCTTTCTAGCTTCCTAGGAGGGCCCTAAATATTAGTGGATAGATTTTGGATGCGAGTGGGCGAGGGCGGATACTACATGTAGCGGTCGGGGATGTTCCAAAGTCTCGGTGATGGGCCGAAGGTGGAAACAAATGAAATGGCATAGGTCTTAGCCAGGGGTTTTTGTTCTGTCTTGTCTCGGTGAATATGAATATGGGTACCGTACGATGCAATGGAGAGCAGTCGTCCGATTTCGCAAGCCGATTCAGGTGTCTAACAGTGTACAGTGAAACCTCCGATAACTCCACCCTCCGATGTTTCCAGGTCTCCGGTATTTCTATCATTTGTCGGGGACAGGTTTTGTTCTATGGGCTTTCCTCCTCTAAGTTCTAGGATTCTATTAGTTCCTCTTTCCAGGCGGTAAATGGCTCCTAAATTCCAGGTTTCATGTGCATAAAATTCTTTTTCATGTCACCTCCAGGGCAAAGCTGTAGACAAATTGCCAGATAACTAGATAGTGAGTTGAATGGATATGCGTGTTTTTAGAATAAAGGGTCATCAGATGGGAGGGGTGTATTATTTTTCTGGAGTGTAAACATATGGAGTTAAACCCTATACGCTTTCATGAACTATCACTCATTTTTCTCTCAGCACTGCCCTCTATTCTGCCAAGCCTTTCCTCTATTTTCCATCCCCCCTCTACTTCCAGGGAGTCCAGTCTCCCCACGTCCTGGAGATAACGGGGGTTTCACTGTACATGTAGAGGCCGCATGTTGCCATGGAGGGCATTACGGGTAGGGGTACTGTACTACGGTAGTACAGTACTTGACAACGGGAGTGTGGGTTAGGGTTTGTATGGAAGATGCGGCTCAGGTAGAGTATTTTCAGTAACGTGTGTGGTACTGAAACAGTGGCGGACGAGTATCTTGGAGCACATGATTGTTAGCCCCGGCTTACGAATTTCTCCGATACTGGGTCTTCACCCACAAGATTAACTATCCTCCCTTTGCACCTTCAACGCGACATCATCACCAACGAGTTTGCGGAGAAGATATTATCGGTTGCCAAACCAAACGATCTCCCCTCACTCACGGACCTACCCCTCTAGCGAAAAAGGTAAGTCGTCGCTCCCAGTCGGGATCAAGTGGATGCCACACTCACTCTATATCTTCGCGACTCCAATAGAATTGTGATTTAGCACAATCCATAGATCGGGATGCGTGTAAAAACGATGGGAACAGGGTATCGGCCTTCGATCGTTTGCTACTCGATATCGCCGACCGAAAGCACCCCACCTTGTTTTTAAGAAAAGAAAACAAAAACACGTCGCGCCCGATGCACCTACGAGTACGGTACCGGCATCGTTGGCTGTTGAGCGGGTGGCGGGGGTTGGCTCGGTGCTCTAAATCCGGCGTGGCGCATTAAATCCCCAAGGGCCAATTCATGGCAAGGGCACCACTACCGTAACCCATTAAGAGGATCTACAACAGGCTCTCTAGGTGCATGATGTGCGGGGTTATGCATCTGGTACTCGTACGGGTACGGTACGGTAGAAACTTGTCAAAAGTGAAGTTGACACGTATGTAGGGGGTTCACTTCTGGTGTTCACCTACGGTACCGGACAACGGACATCAACACTTGATACGATTATTGGCGCTCGTTCGGCCCCTACCCTGATTAGTTATATGATACGGCACTGATGCGGTACGGACTGGATCATGACTTGCTACGAGTACGGTTACACAAGCCCAGGTGCCCAGGCTATTCGTACGGCAACAGATTCGGCAATGTTCGTCCTATCCCTCTCCGATTACTAGCGGGATGATCGAGCTCCCAGATTGGGCAACGCACCGGTTCCAAAGCTCCTCTTCCCGCTTCCAAGACGATGTGTAGGGGCTTCGGCAGCCACCGGGACAACTACTGAGTAATCACTAACCACACGGGTTTCTGCTCCCACGGCTAAATGAATATTGAATCTCACGAATCAGTACGGAAAAATAATCACCCCCAAGATAAATTATATGGAAATGAAGGATGGTGCTTCGAGCGAATTTGTTTGGGGTGCGGAGTTTCCCCGGAAATGGTCACGTGAGGTCGATATGTCGATTCGGTTAGAGTGTTGCTGGTTGGTTAAGTTTAATCCCCCTGGCAGACTTGGATTCTGTGCCCCATCAAGCCATTTTCCACCGCCGCCTGGGCGCGTCTGAGGGAATGGTGAGAGCTATCCTCCCAACCCCCAGCAAAACACTGCCGGTGTTCTTTCGTTCCCAGCAGCAAGATGATCAACCTGATTGAGGAGATGATCCAGTTGTTGTTTGATGGCCTCGCACGTGTCCTCAGGCCCCCCGTGGCCTGTCCTCCGGGCTGACAAAATGAACAACTGATCTATAGTATGATACCGTACACTCTGCGCATGCCGCTTGAGAATTCTGCGGAAATGGACCGGCGGCACGCAATACTCGAGTACATACCTTACTCCTTTTCTAACCCTCACCGAGCCCTCTACTTTGTCCTCATCCCCTACCTTCCCTAACTCGCTCTCCCAAGCACTCGCGGAGAAGATACAAAAACCACGAAATGCTGGCGCCACTTGTCGTACTCCCCCCAGAGCTCCTTGTCGAAGTCCTACAATCCCTCCCGGACTTCGCCACCCTACACGCTTTAACCCTCGCCCACCCACGCTTCAATAGCGTCCTCCATGCAAACCCATCAACAATATGCACTTCCATAGCAGAATCCGATTTTGCAGAAATATATCCCCTCGCCCTCTCCGTTCTCCCATCGCCGACACCCCCGCAAGCAATCGGGATCGCAGAGGCCTCCGAACTTCTATATAGCCGATCAACCTGCCAGAAACTTGTCGACGCCTGGGGATGCTCGCTTCTGGAAGTGCTCGGCTTCACGGACGGGTACGGAGCGCCTGTAGTGACGCAGATGCAGAGACACCGAATCCTCACGGCGGCTTATCGCTTTTGGCGGGTCGTTCATGAAGCAAACTACATTTCGGAGTTGGACGACCTCGCGATACTTGAGATGGTGGAGTTTGTGGAGTTATTAGGAGACCTACGGATATTCGAAAGAATGGGTGATCGGGTGGAGGTCGTCACGGCAAAGGATTCGCTGCAAGATCGTGCGAAGCAATCTGGTTTGAAAGTGTGTGTTATGGATCTTCAGTTGGTTAGAGAGTGGTTCGGGGAGTAGACCAGCGGGTGGAGTGGCTTGTTTCCTTTATTGTTTTTTTTGACAGAGGCAAATTTACGGTGGGTGGACGGATAGAATGTAACACTATCGCTAATCGCACTTTACATATAAATTTACCACGGGCTTTCCGTGATGTTGAAAGTAGGAGAAGAACCATCGCCAAAATGGGATACGGTAGCATCTTGTCGCTGTACTGTACCCTGCTGCACCTGGGATCGATACCTTAGAGCGCTCAACCACGATCAGTAAATTACGGGTTGCAGAAAGCACCCACGACCGACAAATCTATTCACCATTCCAACGGTAAATCAACCCAAAGCCACCCAGCATCCAGCACGACGCAAGGCGTCAAACAAAAATCCCCAAAGAAAAACGTGCAGAGATCCCGAAAAAAAAAATACTCGCCTGACCACCACCAAATTATGTAACCAGACTCCCTGCTGACAACCCGCCGTTTTTTTTTTTTCTTTTTTAAAATAGTCCCCGGAATGTGGAAAAAAAAAATGAAAAGGGGTGGGTTGAGTTATGGGTTTGTGAGTGATGGCCTTCGCCATAAGTTAAGCGAAATTTGTAATGGACTTATAGTAACTTGGACGATATGCTACCGTAAGTCACGTTTCGGCGACTTTTTTTTTTAAAAAAAAAAAAACAAAGAAAAACCGACCGCTGGGTTATCATACGATATTATCACTGGGAATGCGATTATTCATTGTATCCGTCTGGAACTGCACAGTAGGGAGATTCAAAGCGCTCGGTACTGCACACGGAAGGTGTTTCGGTAGAGGTGTATTTTTCCGAAAATGCGGTACTGCACTGTACCTAAGTACAGTACACGGCAAACCTCCTCCGGAGGAGGGATGCAGCATATCAGTGCAGAGGTACCGTAAAGTGATTTTATTCATGCGGGACGCCTGTACGAGTACTTGCGGGGTATGTTGTGTACTTGGTTTGTAGCGTACTGGGCACTTTGGGCCTCCCTACTCCTATCATAACTGGCCCGCACTGCTGGTACACTCGGGTACGAAGCCGGTAAGAGAAATCACCGCTAGAAGTTCGTTTTACACCCAAAGTGGCCATGTTCACAACCTCACAACACCACCCCTCTTCGATCGATAAAACCCCGATCTGCAGCACATCTGAGAGAATTCCGTGGGATTTCTCTTCCAGGTTGTCACAAATAAACATCTCATTTCTTGAGGTGCCCACTGATCAAAGTGTAAAAGTGACATTGGGTCTTGGCGCTTTTTGTACGAGAAACTGTGGTTCTCCCTGCCCTTTTTCAACTTCACTAGAATAGTTTTAACTGGGAAGCATCAATCCATCTTTGCTAGCCCTAAGCTTCGGGGTATGAAATGTTGACATAGTTTTGAAGCTTGTGTTGGTATTTTTTGTCTTCTTTGGGTACCCTAGGGAGGCAATACAACTGCGTGAAGTCGGCTACTTTTGGTGTGGTACAGTACGCTTACACTACGGTACTCGAGTAGCGGTGATTTTTGTTAACAGGCTCGTACAATACTCATCATCGCCGGCACGACAACTGGCGACTAGGATAATTGGGTAATGAACACATTAGAATTGAAGCATACCGCGGGTGCGCTGTGGTACCAAATGTATATCGTCCCCAAACCCGGAATATCGCCAGCCGCGAAGCCGTTTGCCGAATAACCGAAATCCTTGTTCGCAAGATCACCACCAATTACGGTCAATTTATCGGTCCCGGGCGATTTGTGGAAGGAGGAATCCTTTTTGAACTTTCACTCGAGCGCGAGCCGGGTTGATTTTAGCTTTCTATGGGCGCGGGGGGGGGGGGGGTAGATCAGCGGGTGAGGATTTGGTTACGGTAGCCGGGGTGAAAGAACTTGGCATTGATATTCCCGATTAGGAATCCGCACGCGCGCGGCCACCCGGTATCGGATTTGGAAATGAACGGGTGTAGGTGAGCGATCGGAATCAAGCTCAAGTGTCCATCCGCAATTTGAGTGTTGGCTGAAAAGCGCAACTCCTGTGGCGATTTGGACCCTGCGGAAGTGAAAGGGGGAAGCTGCAGGTGGCCGGGCGGAAGAACAAGAAAAATATATAGCGTCATATGATATGATATCGAAAATCCCGAGTGGGGCCCGAACCCGGTAGAAGTCTGACGAGCTAAATTACCATTGCCCCAGCCGGGCTGTTTCTTGAGGGTTTGGTGGTTAAAATTCTTGAGAACATCGGACGGTTAGCCGGAGGAAGATGGGGGGTTGTGAGGATTTTTATATTTTTATAATTAATTTTCTATTGCTTTTCTTCATTTTTTGATAGCTGTTTTTTTTTTGGGGGGGGGGGCAGGGGGAGAGAACTCACCGTCAGGAATGGTATGATATCAAACAAAGGCATCTGGCCAGCCTTGGCCTCAAGAACCCAGGCTTTTGGTGGACCTTCGCAGGAAGGTGTCCAAATAGATTACAGCCATTAATTAGCCTTCTGGATATTTCTAGTAAAGGCTGCTGGTTGGGTGTTACTGCCGGTGTGGCAGCAAATAGGTTTCAGGAGTTTTCTGGTCATGTTTCACGGGGTTTGTTGCTCATAGAATTTCTGTTTGGGATGAGACTCAGCAGGTGGAAAGTTTCATCTGGAGGCATGGCCTTGATTTTCTCAGAGACTGAGGACGAACGAAGGTATGGTTCCGCTCACGATAAACCAACAAAATTGACAAGAAAATAGCACCTGAAAAAAAAATTAATACCGAACACAAAACTAGAGAAAACATTTATTTTGCATCAGCCCTGTAGTCAGGAAGCACGCCTACAAGGTTATTGAGGTGGACATTTAATATTAAATAATATAAAAGTTTTATCAGCCTTGAAAAAACGAGAAAAAACTAGCTGAATATTACTTTTTTTAAAGATGTAGAAAACTTTTATTTTAGTTAATGTCAAAATCCCACCTTAATAACCTTGTAGGCCTGCTTCCTGGCTACACGCCAGAGGTAAAATAAATATTTTTCTCTAATTTTGAGTTTGATATTAATTTTTTACTAGGTGCCATTTTCTTGTCTATTTTGTTGGTTTATCGTGAGCGGCACCACACCAACCACCCACCTTTACAACCAACTACACCACCTTCTTTTCAGTTGCTTCCAAGCTCTGTTTTTCCACCCTTTTAATATTTCTTCTTTACTGTGCCTTACCGTCAACTTTATCAGCAATAATTCCATCCTCGTATTCGATTCGGTTCCAGATCACGTTACTGTGGCCAACCCTTTTGCAGCTCGGTCAATCGCACCATCCAATTACGGAAGTCAACAGAGATACTGGTACTTCCGCCCCGGTTTTTTCCCGTCTTTGTTGCATAACCGGGATTTCTGGGATAAGGGTGTCCAGCGCTTCGGTTCATGGGTGGTTCCAGGGGTAGGGTGCCGGTATCCTTATTGGCGACGGTACGGTAGAAGCCGAGAGCCGGGATTTGATAGAGTATCACAGCAGGATGCGAATGGCCGCGGTTAAGTATTTCAACTCTATTCCACCGGTCGCGTTTTGGCTACGATATGAGTACTTTTCCACTTATTGGCTTCCTAACTGAAGGTATGTAGGAGTACGGGTATAGTATGTTGTACTCGAGTACAGTACAGTACGCCTCTTAAGCGACGGTTAAGCGAGCTGCGATCGTGCGCTGATTTGATCGGGAGAACGACCCTCGTTTTTTTTTTCCTTCCCATAATACCACCAGACACTTGTGTTGCTGGAGCGGACAGGTCTTCAGCTGACCTTGTGGCATGGAGGATAATTCCTGGCATTCCATAGTGAATGATTTTCCTATAGTGGGCTCTGTGTCGTTGAATGCCGAGAGCGATGGAGGCCAGTGATTGGCATCGATAGTTACTATTATTGGCAGGGGTAGTAGTCCCAAACTAGCACTTTTCCGTTCAAGTTTATTAATGCCGGTGACTGAAAGTGGTTAAGAGGTTTATCTTTCCGGACACTGGTTATCATATGTAATTGGGTGTGGCGCAGTGGCGGTGATGTATCGTACTCGCACAACTTATCTTATGCTGGGCTCACTGGGGTATGCCTAGTTATCTAGAGTTAACTGCCGAAGGCTGGGAAATTCAGATTGTCATATCCTATGGAAGATGGCATAATGTGTCTTGATCCAAATTTGGAGTGCAAGCGCGAAAGGGACCTGGGGATGAGTTAAGGAGGTTTAGATATCCCTACACTGGAGGAGTGACTGGAATAATAAATACTTTCTCTTCTAAAGAGAATTTTCATAGACGCAATATCAATTGATTAGTGCATTCCGTCATTATTTCTGTTCCTTAGCCGAAAGCCCAGCGCAAACACCCACCATAACCGGACGCACAGTAGTAGTTCCCAGCCCCTCATTACTCCCAGCGCCGACGGTCTGTGTGTGGTTACGAGTACTGCGCCTTAAATTCTCACTTCCCTCTCTCCGCCCTTCTGGTGTCTGTGTTGCTTGAGAATGTGAGCCTCGACTTGACCAATGTTAGCTGGGTTTTCAATTCACAGTGAACACTCGGGAGTGAAATTATTCACCATAGCACGCAAGCTCCGGCCCTCGTTATATCAGTCCTCAGGCACTGCGGGATAGGCGTTCCGTAGTGTCAGTATGACAGATTTCCTCGACGGTTTTCACAATGCAACCAACAGGTCTCTGCAATGACTCTAGGGGTGTATACAATAAGAACATGAATGATTGAACCTTTCCCTAGGACTTCTAGAATTCTCTCTCGTTTATAAGTGGCCGGGAGCACTGTCAAAGCCAACCCTTGAGCGGCGGGTGGAGGGCCTGTTTGGCAAAAAAAAAGAAAGTAACGACAGGAGACCTTTCGGCTTGGTAATGGTTTGATCTGCCGAAGCGGTTTTCTCCAATTTGTCTCCACATGTGGCAGCTGTTTTGTTATGGCTGTTTCGAAGCAGGGCGGTCACTAAGCTTGATGATTACCAAACACCAGTTCTGCTCAGCAGTTTCATAACCGAAGGGTAACAGTTCTTTGTCTCATATTGGAAAGCGGAAAAGAACGGTCGTACCTAAACAGGGGCAATGACAAAAACCAGGAAAAACACAGGACTATACTAGCAGAGGCAACTCCAACGTCCTAGCTCAAGGTTCAACTATTCTAGTTCTTACTGTAGTACTATGCTTTGAATTTTCAAAAAAAGGTGCATAGGTCCCTGGATATGGACTGCCGTATGCCTACGGCTTGGAATTAAGGGCCTATTTGGGTACCACCGTTCCTTTCTGTTTCACCATACAAATGACCGTTACCTTCCGGTATGAAGATGGCAGGACAACCATTTCTCCAGGTAAAATCATCACTTGAACCGAAAGTTCAACCCGCCTACCGTTCCTGCCAAACAGCCCCTAAGGCGCTGCTTGGTGGGAACGGAACTGCTCATGACCGTCTAGTTTCAAAACAGTTGCACCTGTAGAAACAGACCACTTCCGTTTCATAGGAGTCATCTTGGCACATTTCATAATGGAACCGTCAATTTATTCCATAGTTATCGAACACTAGTTCAGTTCCAACCCGTCGGGAACAGAAGGTAACGGTCGTATCTGAACACACCCTAGACTTTCCTACTCCAAGCGAGTCCCCTCTCTGCGAGCCGAAAGCCTGGCGATCATGGAATGGAGGGGTATCCTAGCGCTCGGGATGTCGAGGAGGTTCCTGCTGTCAGAGTAAAATGTATCAGATCACGTGCCCGTGGCTTCCTAGCTGCGAAAACAGAGATCTAGCGGACAACCCCATACCTCAATTCACTGGCTCCTTCCTACCAGACTCCATAAATGACGCTTACCCGGCGGCGCTCAAGAATTCTCCAATATATCCATCCGGGTAAACTCCCTGTCCGAAGCCCTGGAACCGAAGGGAAGCCATTGAGGATTTGCCGGGTGCATAAAAACTAATAATTAGTATGCTCTCCCTCCACACTCCTCTCACCGCTCAACCTTCTCTCTCAGTTTTGACAAGTTCCTCCAACCACCAGTTTTCCACTACACACTTGCCACTTTTTTCCACACAATAAAAACCAAGCATGAGCGAGGCTTCTCGTGGCGCTCAAGAGTCCAATGCCCCTGCGCAACGTGGGGGAAGGCGCAGGGCCAGGAAGTCAGCACGAGCGCGCCCCACCCGCAGGAGTTCAAAAGTACCTGCCGTTCCAATAACCAACACTGAACCTACCGGAGAGGACCCTCAGGCCAGTAGTGCGGGGGTTCTTCACAGCGCGCCAGATCGCGAGAATTTCCAGGACCCTGGTTCTTCCTCGGCGGCAGCATCAAACAGTGTCGGGCCTCAACCACCGTTGACGTACTCTGTGGAGGAACAGGAGCCAGTGTTGTACAGACCTCGTAACTGTCCCAATGTTACTATAGAGGTTCCCGTGCGAGCAGTAGTGGCCCCTATGGAGGTCCGGTCAGAGCCAGATAAGCAGTCCAAGGAGGAGTCAGTTTTTAGTATCGGGGGGGACCAGATACCGGACAGTCCCCGCGATTATCAGAAGTTTGCGCCTTTGCCCGGGCATGAGGAAACAGACGACGACGCGGAGGAAACGGGTGACCATGAGGGAACAGAAGGTGGTGGGGGTGAAGAGGGGCCCCATGAGGGCATTGGACAAGAAGTGGCCGCGGAGGTACAACACGACCCATCCTCCTCAGCAGGGCCATTAGGTAACTGGTGGGGGGGTGAGGGCGAGGGCGAGGGTGAGGACATATTGGAAGTTAATCCTTTTGAATTTCTCTGCGATGACCCCGAGACATACGAGATCCATCTAACACCTGTGTTCCCAGAAAGTTTGTCAAGCCCGCCAAATATGACAGACCCTCCTCTACCAGAATTCCGCTCAGAGGCGACTGAGGCACTGGATTTGATTTTAGGCCTTAATCCAGAGCCTCCATATGGTGTTGATATCGCTCAACTTTTCGCTGATGCTTTGGGAACTTCCCCAGACTCACAACCTTCACCTGCTGGCCCCCCCGGTGTGGGGTCCCAGTTATCAGCCACTCTTGGGGGGAACACTGTTCCTCCTCCCCCAGTCAATTCTGCAACGGGTGCGACCCAACCGGTGGCCCTTACAATCGGTCATCAGGGCACTCCAGAAGCTTTTCTGGGATCCTCTGTGTCCGATGGACTATTACCGGGCCCGAGCACTGGCGGAAGCATTGAAAGTCAAGCTGCAGGCGAACTCAGCCAGCGTTACTCCGCCACCCGCCCACCTTCAAGACGCCAAACCATGTCACCCAACCCATGGGTCGTTCCAAGGGGAGATCCGATCATGACAGGACTACTAATGGCCGGGCCGTATTCAGCTCCCCGGAGAGAGCAGGATTTCAGCGGTGCTTTTCGCCCAGGCAGCCAAAATCCCACACTCTACGATCCAGAGAGTGATCCTTATCGTGATCCACCCCTCACGCGTGTAATGGGACCTTTGCCTCCAAACTCTATTTGGAGGCGAACATTTCCAGTCAATACCGATGCCGTCCAATCGCCCGAGTCAGGAGGTTTCCCTTCTAACAGCATGGGAGCGCCAGGACCTATCGATACAGGCTGCCCCGCCCCACCACAGATCAACCCCTATTCTACTTATGCCTCATACCCACCATTGCCGCTTCCTCCTCGCGAGGAAACTCTGAGACCATGGGCCAATGATATCTCTGACTATGGGGTTCAGTTCATTTCGTTGAGAGATTGTGATTTGGGAGCGCTGGCTGAGTCTGTTGAGAATGAGGTTATCTCTGCATTTTCACAAGATTGGCTGGCTGAGTCCGATGAAGGTGAAAGCATGTCTGGTCTTTCAACAGGTTTGGCGGAGGGGAATGATTTGAACTCTCCTAGTGTTTCTCTGCAGATGGGCGATGTGTCTGGGCCTGGGAGTGAGAGTGGTGAGTTGCCTTTCTTGTCTTTCAGCTAGTTTTTACAAAGTTCCCAGTTCTCTCTAGTCAATTATTGCAGATTTTAATTGTAACAATACTCATTCCGGAATGCAGACGAAGATACACCTCAGCATGAAGCCCAGGAAGCGGGCATTGAAAGCAGCGGCTCATCTGACCAACAACCAGCAACCAAGAGACAACGCATTAACCAGCAAAACCAACTCCCTGATCATGTTCTAGGCACTACCTCTGCCAAGGATGGACTTGACATAGATGAGCATCCATCTGGGGGCGGAAAGGAAATCCCTGATTGGGTTTTGGATCTTATGGCTGCTGACAAGGAGGAGGAGGATATCTTTGCAGGTGAGACAGATTACGAGATGGAAGAAGAGGGAAGCCTGTCGCCGCGGCGATCTCAGGGGGGGTATTCCCTAATGGGAAAAGCAGTCTCGAGCGCCGAGTCCGCCGAGCCCGCCGAGCCCGCGGGGTCAGCTGAGTTTATAAAAGGGGGTCAGGCAGTGGCCACTGGCACTTCTACATCTGCACAACCTGGTGAGAAAGCAATGACCAAAGTTCCAAAACCTGGTTTTTCTGTCGGTGTTGGAACAGACCCTCCTAACTTTAACCGCACAGACTACAAATTCTATCCCGACGACCCGGATAGCGATACCAGATCTGAACGGCCAACCTTTGCAACACCTCCCATAAACGCAGCCGAGTATACGTACTTTCCGGACTCTATGGAAGACGAACCCCAACCGCAACGGCGACCCCGTGGAAGGCCTCGTAAGATTCGTGCCACCGAGCAAGTTGTGGCTCCGGCTCAGAATCCCGTCGAGAATACCCTTCAGGACCCGTTGGGAAATACGGCCCAAAATACTGTCCAAGACACCTTGCAAAACAATATGCAAACTACCATTACTGATGCTGGGCCTTACCAAGGCCGTCTGGTTCATTTGGGATGGCTTGTCCCATATCAGAGTATGTGGTTCTGACTTCAATGATTGTTAACACAACTAATTTGCTCTGCACAGAGGGTGAAGGTATATGCCTAGTGGGATGTGAGAGTTTGCCCGGTACTATTGGGTGCCTGAGATGTTTCGACTTGAGGTTTCCGTAAGTTTTTTTCTTTCCAAATGGGCAGTAGGTATAATTGCTAAGTCTATTCTAGTGGCTATAGGAAGAGAGAAAACATGAAGTAAGTTCTCTGGTTCCGACAGCCCAGAATTCACGAATTTTATTTGTTTCATATTTTTCTGATATACTGTTATGTATACAAAAACTAACGGTCGCAGCCCCTTGATGATTACCCGCCGCTTGGGCCCCGATGAATGCCCCACAGAGGGAGTGCAAGGGGCCCAAGAGCAGTCTGGTCTATTGGCCCCGACTAAGGGTAAAGAAGCTATCGGGCTCTCAATCGGAATGTCTACGGCACCTGCACAGAGGCGTCGCCCCGCTCAGGGGAAATACCAAGCAGTCGAGTCCCAGGACGGTGATGAAGAGCAGACCCAATTGGGGAGTTCTAAGGCTTCGTCTAGGAAACGTTCACTTGTCACTAGTGCAGCTAAGCAGTCCCTCCCGCCAGCCTGGGAGCCGCGCGTGACTAGATCCACGGCAGAGCTCTCCCCCCTACCGGCCAAGAGGACAGCTTCGGTTTCCTCTAATACGTTATCTACTGCGGGACCTACCCCCGGTCGCGGATCTGCTACGAAATCCACCGACCCCAAGAACCGCCGTAGTCAGGCGAGAGACGCAAGGGGAAAGTTTGTCTTGTCTACCGGGAAAGCGGGCGATGCCTCTACTTCCACTGCGAAGACCCAGGCAAAGGCCAAGCAAACCCCGAAACGCGCAGGAACCACTGGTCCCCAAAAGTACACCGCCAAGGGCAAGGCTGTGCTCGATTCTTCCGAGGAAGAGGATCGCACCCCACCGTTCCCTGGGCACTGGTCTCACGATAATATTGGCCCGGTCGAATCAGAGTGCGAGGACGAGCCTCAATCCGACGCGGATTCCGCAGTGGAGGAAGGGTCCGAGTACGACGACGGGAACTAGGCTGACGGAATCTTTGTATAGCATAACAAATCATGGCTCTTTGCGTTTGGGTATCGCCTGTAGGTTAGGGACTGTTGGTGTCGTTCTTGGATCTCCTGATTGTGTCGTCTTTGATACCTTTTATGCTGTATGGGTTTTTTTGTTGTTGCTATTTCTATGGTTGTATGGTTTTATGCTTGTATGGTTCTGGGAGAGCAGTAGGTCACGCTAGCTCTAAATAAAATTTATAAAATCCAATGGTGTTCGTGCTGTGAAATACACTTGTTGGTGATGATAGAGATGTGCTGGCATTGTGGGCCATGAATTTATGCAGGATCACTCTTCAACCCCCGAGGGTCAAACACCCGAGCTGGTCCTCCAATTGCTTGGGATTGAAGACTAATTAGTGTGGAACGGTATGGGTGGGAAATTGGGAGGGAGAGAGAGAAAAGAGAATTGGTTGCTGACTATTGTCAGTTTCTCAACTAATGTGCGAAGTCGGTGGGTGAGGTGGCCTGAAAGATTTGGTGTTTCCATTACTCAGTAGCAGCATTCCGGACATTCAAACTTTATTCGAACATCAAGCGGACACAGAATACAACAGGATAGAGCTAATCACGGTCGAGCACTCTGGCGAGCTTAGAACCTGGCAAACGCCGGTATTTGGGCCAACGTTACACAAAAGTAGGAACACTTTACATCTCCACGGTCACCAAAGTGGAAGGGGTATTTACCGGGAATGCGAGGGGGTGAGGGGGGTAGAGGTACAATTCAATTGTTAAATCCACTTTATTTGCTGAAAGGAATAGGTCGTATTCAAACCACCTCTCACAAAGTAGCACTCCCCCGGCAGTTAATCCCCCTTGTCATTCCACTACAGCTCTGTTTTCAGCACTTCTGCCTTAGCCTGAATCTCGTATTTGCAGGTTGGCAAACTAACATATGTTAGCGAGCTATTAGGGAATTTGATATATCGGGACATGCAGCTGCCCAGGCACACATGGCCCATGGGATAACCTCTAGGAATGGAATTAATAGAGCAAGTTACAGTTTTCCGGCATCTTATCTGAGGGTTGAAGCTCAAAGTTTGTATCTGTTGTTCGGAAAACTGCGGATGGGGGCTGTTGGAAGGGAATTTGCAGAAAAAAATTGTGCGGGTGATATTGACGGTGAGTAAAGTGCAAAGGATAAAGGGCAGGAACAGATGAGGCACCATGCCTGGATGAATACTGGAAGTGGCTATGATGCATGCTCTTTTTTCTCAAACCACTATAAAAGTGTTGGGTTTTGTCTGATGATCCTTCTCTCTTGCGAGTTCCTCTTTGTGTGCACCGCGTTGCATTTAGCGCTCGTCTGTGGGATGTCCTAGTCTCTTCACAATCCCTTTCATTGTTAGACAACGCTTAGCTTTTACTACCTCTCACACACTGACCTCACAACCTCCCGACCATGGATAATTAAGCGATGGTATACTCCTCTCTCCTTACTTATCATTCCTAGCCGGAGTTTTACCTCCTTGGCAGGGGTGCCCAATGATGCTTACCGCGGCTTGAGTAGGCAATCAAGCTGTAATTTTCTTGCCCAGGCTACCCGCTGCATATCCTCCGAGTTAGCAGCTGCTGCTGTGAGGGATGAGACGGAATGGCGCATCCGGATGTCCCGCGGGAACCCGATCGGGGCGGAAATGGTACGCGTGGGAGTGAAACATTGGCGTCTCCCGTGGCCCGTTTGACAGTTACGCAAAATTGGGATGGGATATTTGGTTCACCAAGGTCTGGGGCCGCAGCTAATATGTGCGACTTGAAGTATTGCGATGAGTTGTCACGATGCACGGATATAGTCTGAGGGCGCTCGAGCAAGTGATAGTAACTGGGAATGATTTTGGTGAATCACTATTGGTTAGAGCAACGTTTGCTGTACCCTATGCAGTGAGAGCTGGAATAAAAACTGACTATACTCTAGGTAGGATGCCTGGGGATATCCTCACTTTGAGATTGCGGACCCGAGCATCCAGGAGAACCTTCTTTCAGAGACTATAAAGAAAAGATATCCTGGGATATTTCATGGAGAGGGAGCTTCAGTCACTCATTACAAAATAAGCCCCTGCACATTTGCACGGGTATGCACGCGGCGTGAATTAGAAGGGTCTTGAAGATTGGCGGAAGTACTCTCATCCGTCCCTTCAGAATTTTCCCCCGTTCAAGCGATACGACTTGCCCGGCATATCAACCGTGAACCCCCAATACGATAATACCTTTGATGGAGTCTCAGACTGTTCTAGAAGCCTGCTGTCTACCATAATTAACATTGTTCACAAGCAGCCGAGAGTTTCGGAACAAGTCGGCAGACACCGCAGCTACCTTCAATACTACTGTAGTCGAGTGGACAACCCCCCCACCCACGGTATCGCTTCGAACCTGCATCTCCCCCAGCCCAGCTGGAGATGCGGCGCTACCGTGTAGAACAGGTTTCCGGAAATTTAATCATTCCGGAGGCGAAATATGGCGTGGGGTTCGGACACTTGAATGCAGGGTGAGCATTACGGGGGACCATTCTGCGCCGACATTGCTGAAGAACTCCGTTGAAGCCTTGTTTCTTCCGCCGTTCATGATGTGAATAGAGTTTACGTGGGGCCAGAATTGGAGGAGTTGATCGGTTGCCGCTTGCCGAATGCCAGAAGGGGATTGGGTACGGTGCTCGTATGATAGAAAAAATGGGAAAAATGAAACCTCTATAAATGCTCCAGAGTTTCCCAGGAATAAAATTTATAGTTTTTTTTTTTTAAAAAAAAACCCCCCCGATCGCGTCTGCCGAGGGGGGCAGTCAAGCTGGAGGAAGGCAAATTTGGCTTGTATGTTGGGATCTTCGCGATGAGGTGCGAGGGCGGGTTATGGCCGGCATCCTTAGCTTCTACAACTCATTGATTACGGGCAATACATGCAATATTAAGTAGCATTTTAGCATATCTACAATGGTGATGATGAATCATAAGACACGCTGGCTAGCAGCAGATCATCTGTGGAGGTGACATAGCAGAATCACTTCTCACCCAAAGGGAAACTGACGAACATCATGACATATGATGGACATCCTTTGCTCGTTCTCATGGGTTTGCCGTACTACACTGTGTGTAACGGCACCTGTTTGGTAACGATCGATGGTACACATAGATTAACAAGTATGCGGACAAGATTACACCATTCCTAATATTTCTTTGAATAACAAGGAACGGGGGAGGGAACCGAAACAAGTTGGTATTATAATACCCATTCTAGAATGTTGTGGTGTTGGGAGTGCGGACATGGTAGAGCAGAGGAAGATAGATATGTGTGGAGACATGTATGGCAAATGTATGAATGGTGTTGGATTTGAGATGTTGACGAGCACAACATCATCTTGCTGCTCACCACATAGTCCCAGTCGTTTCAGCATTCAGGTTAGCGGCTTACACGAAACACTTCGCTCCGGAGGCCTGATGCAAACTACCATCCCATGCATCCGGTGGCGTACACAAAGAACAACCACCTAACCTAGACTGACAACTCTCTCGCATCCTCTGTTATACCATCTCAACCTCCTACCCGACTTGCATTAAGGCCAAACAATACTGCAACATATCCTACCTCCACATCACCCCAGCCGTGAAGACATTCCCGACCACTCTGATAACCTCGGAACTATCAATCCTCACAACCTGATGAACAACTGAAGTCGTCCGTATCACAGCCGGGGAGTCTGGTTACCTCGGAATATGCGGAAGGAGATGGCACATGCTAGAAGTATGCCTCGGGATAAGTCAAAGGATATGGCATATGCTGGAAATATGCCCCGGAATAGGAAGAGGGGAGCGGCAAACATTGGGAGTATGCAGGTGGTGCGGTTGAGCATAAAGATAGCTGTTTTTCTCCTACGTTGTTATTTTCTTTAAGAGAGTTATCTTTTCCTGCCGTCTTGTTAAGTTGCCTGCTTTTCCGTTCTTTGGTTTTTACTTTATTATCTCACTACACTCTTTTATAAAATCTCTTTGTCTGCCTTGTCAAAAGAAATAAGTCTTTCGCTCACGTCCTACCCATTGGAGTATCCGTACCGCTGCCCGAAAACCTAGTTGTGAAAAAATGGAGGTATACAGGAGTGTTGTGGTTTGGGTGCATGGGTGCATGTAAGGGGTTTACCTTCTTGAGGTTTCTTGTACATAGGTATTAGAAAGCCAGCCGTCTTGGATAGGGAAGTAGCATATTTCTCTCCACCTCTGAACCAGTTGACAAGCTTGGGATGGCCACCATTACGATAACCATCACTGGGGGAACTGTCTGGGAACTCACACCCCAGCTGCTTTCTTGCCAGGGTTGGGATTTAATGGGGACCTTTTTTTGCAGGATTTCTTTTCTCCAGAAGTGGTTTTATAACTTTTTTTGCTCATGGGGGAGCACAGTACCGATAATGGTTGAATAGAATAGAGTAACATGAGGAGTTATTCATGGATATGACTGAAACAGCAATTGGAGGAAGAGAAGAACAGATAGAATATGTCGATATATAACTCAATGATTGCAGGATCAGGAATGGCCAGATATGGTGGGTAAAAGTTGGATTGTCACAAAGTTTGAGTTAGTGGGTGACTCCTATATGTATTCTGAAAGTCTAAAAACTGTTCCCCCTAATCTCAAAACAACTCCCCAAGCAGTCGCAGTATTGCCCATCCAACAGGCTTTCAAATTTCGATCTATTGCTTCAACATTCCTTGGAGTCAGTAGAAGCTCCCAGAATTTCAATAGTTTTCAATCATATCTGTAACTGGAGCTGGTGCTCGGTTATCCTTAGCTTGTTTTATGTTTTGTTTTAAGTATTGGTTGTGTTAAGAATCCTACTGGGTGTTAGGCGGCAGCCAATTCTAAGTCAGGCGAATTGTAGCTGGGGCCAATAAGGTTTCTCGGAGAGTGGTCAAGAAAGCTCGTAATAATGATAGGTATCAAAGTATAACGAATATATTGATAAGATCTCTTCTCCGTTCGCTGATGATTCTGAAAGCTAAGGAGGCACCTCGAGATTTATATTCCGCATCTGGGTGGTCGCGGGCTACATCTATCTCATACCAAACAATGTACCTTTTCCCATTTCCTACTCTTACTATCGTAATGGGCATCCGTTTGACCCTGATAAACTTCGCGTCTTGCTTGGACTACGGTCTCCATGCGTTGTCGTGTTTCCGCGAGGGAGTTCGAAACCTCTCCGGCGAAAACGCATGATTCCTTTATCTCGGAGGTTTAAGTACAAGCGAGTGGTCTCGCTTCGAGCCAACTCGCTATCCTCCTAACTCTGACTGGAGTGATCAGCTCTGTCGAGAGACTTATCAATGCATCATTGGCTTCGCAACTTGACTGCATCAACATTGAGGACTTTCCGCCATGATCGGATTAGTCAATGTCGTGGGAAAGTCCCTCAACCATAGCTAGGCCTCCGGTTGGCTCGATACTAGGTGAGCGTAAGACTGGGCCCTGTGCCTCGTCCATACGGGCATGTCCCTATCGGACTGGTTATCTTTAAAGCTTCCTAGCTCCTAAACCAACCAACCAATTAGGTTGTAATGACTCTTATCTGAAAGAGCCGAACTTCCTCTGTGTAACACAGCAGAAATCCCTCGGTTGCGTCACCTCAATCTCCGTAGAGAGGCGTTTGCAGTTGAACCAAGTTTTGTTAGATAATATTTTATAGTAACAATAACTTCGGCGGGTACCGGAGTTGAACACGTGACCTTAAGAGTTTAATCACGTGACAATCCGATTGCGCTAGGAGGTCTGTGCGCGGGGAAGGTCTGTGTGTTCATATGTGTAACACCGGGGTTGTAGGGGCAACAGGTAACGATTCTTAACTTGTGATAGGATAATAGCCCTGAGGCCCTAGCCTATGCGAGAAGATAGCCCAATCCTTTGACTACTAATGTAAGGTGCCTATTACCTTAACTTCTTAAGTACTTGCTGTAAGACTTAATCAACGGACTTGGGACAAGAGATAGTTTTCTCGCTTAGGAGGAGAAATAGTTTCTCGGGTTCTGAACATAAATCTTAAAGAGCTTAAAGGTAGGTTTTATTCATAAAATATAAAGGTAGGAAATAAATAAGAAGAACCTGTGAAGAGCTCATACTTGGGGTCCTAGTGACCCTTTATAGTATACTTGCTCCTCACTCAGCATGACTCATACTTTGTGTCACGTGAACACTGGGACTCATAAATATCGAGTCATGTGAAATCCCTCAGCTGAATCCTATAAGTCGCTGCACAACATGCCTTAAACCAATCAAAACATCATAACCAAGTCAGGTGTATAACTCGAATCACCTGAGTGAAACCCTTAACTCCTAACTTGAGCCATGTGCGAAAATCATAATATTGTGTGACTCACAACTGTGAGTCACAAACTGGTAAACATAATAACCTATAACATACTTATCATGCATCATGTGAAATCTCCACATACCTATAACTCAGAATTCTGAGTTATATGAAATCTGCCTTACTTAGTCACCGTTTGTGATATCATATTACAAAGAGCCTCTGAGGCATTTCAGTTACCCACTACTAGTTATGTGTATCAAGAGGAGGAAAAGCTTTTCTAGTTATACTTTTGTTTTCTTTTATTGGCATAAAAGCTAGCTCTTTTTTCTTTCTCTATCATAGATAGTCAGTCATTCACTTGCACATGAATAGCAAGCATTCATGCTATTTGATATAGCTAAATCAAAACAGTTCAGCCTCTCAGCCCTCACTACATAGCTCTTAGAGTCCAACTTGGTAAACTGCCACCCAGCATTAGAAAACTACCCAGAAGGTCTACCCATCCAGTGCCCAAGCTCCAACCTCTACAAGGACACCCCAATGGCCACAGAGCGTGACCCCTTTGTGGCAACCCACCCCTAGCTCAACCTGCTGACCAGTTACCTCCTGAATCCCACATACCTAAACTGGCTCCTGCCCAACCACATTCTAGCTACCAGACAGACATGTGACAGGTAAGCATGTCATCCATTCCCCACACAATCTACTGACCCACATTCCTCATCACCATTAAGCTCTCGCTGCTATCCTATACACTACCTTGCTTGCACTGGACCATGAACTGTAGCAGGTTTGAGCAAGAAGGGCCCAATGCCATCAAACTCTTCCTCTCATTATCTGAAACAGCCATGGATGCTATGTACATCATCTTCCTTAATCTAGTGGGTATTACCAACAATGGGAACTGGGATATATGTACCAAACTTCTCAGGTACAAGAATGGATGTATAAACTGCCTGGGAAACCTAGCCAGCCACATCCACTATTGGAAATCTGACTTGGCAAGAGCTGTCAATTGCAGTATTGAATTCAAATAGCCTATACCCCCCTACAAGAGAACTTGGAAGAAGAGAGGAAAAGATTTTGAAGACAAAACTTGGGGTACAGAGGTGAGCAATGAGAAAACTTAGAAAGAGATAGGAAATTCTTCTCAAGACAAGACTTCAAGGTAGAAAGGAGAGTGTTTTCAGGAAAGTAACCTTGATTGTGTGAACTAAGAGGGCCCAGGAACACCTTCATAATAAGGAAAACATACCAATTGCATACTCACTTCAGCCTTGCAATGATCCACAACAGGTCATGTCATTCTTGGATGGATTACTTTGACATAATCACTTATACCTCATTTTTGTGTTTTTACCCTGGCACCTACCTACCCTGCCTGTCCAATCCGCACAACCTATAGGTTGACCTCCACAAACTCATACTTTGCCAGCACTTGCAGGTATTCCATGCTCTGAATTTCATCCCCTTCTGGTAGTTTTGATAACTTTGATAGTGGATCTTCTTGAGCAATTCTTGGTATTTGGATTCTGTTTTCACCACGCAAAGTTTCTGGTAGTATAGCAGTCTGCTATACTACTAAAGATTTTCTGCTACTGAGTATTGTATTTAAATTTCAATACAAATTCGTAGCTTAGAACACACATTAACTGCATTCCTGAAAGTGGAAACCATGTGAGAAATGTCCCCAATGCTGCTCAGGATGCTTGGATAGTTGTTTAGTTATTTGAGTAAGCAGTTGAGCAACATCCTTGGGATTCGGAAATTTGTCAGGAGAAAGTTACCAGAAGGGAACAGGTGGATAGAGACTGGGGCAGTTGGAGGTGTGGAGTCTATGAATAGTGTATTCTTTGTTAGGAATGTCTTTCTCTTATTAGCATGGGAATAGGTGATCATTACTTCCTTGATGATTTCAATTAAAAGATCCTTAACCAGCTAGCCTGTATTGGGAGATACAGTAACATTTCACTTGTTACCGGATCTGGAGTTGGTAGGGTGGAGATACGCTGGCATATCCTTATTTGATTAGGAGCTTAGTCTTAGGAGTTTAAGAACTATTCATTGCCTTTCAAAATGATATTTCCTTTGGTGCTAGAATGATAATGGCAAAGGAGGCATGTACCAGCTTGATTGTAACTTCGGCTTGGCTAGTTATACCATTAAGTACATTTTAATCATAAAAATTGCATTCCAGGCCAAGAAAGTGGTCAGCAAAGTAGAGAGGATAGATGGTAAGAGCCGGGAGAGGATCTATCAATTTCCTGGCTGTGGTGCTATTAGGCTCTGGCAGGAGACGGTGTCCCTACTCACAAGCTGGCTACTCCTCGTGTCAGACTCTGCTGAGTGTTAATTGAGATTTGTTACTGCATATTTTCAGCTAACGGCCAGCAATATGGACCTAGCTAGATGGCACAATTTTTTCAATCAACAAAGTCAAACGTCTCTGTGAGCTCAAGAACCAAAATCACTTTGCCATCAAATACCTGAATGCTTATTTCCTGTTAAAAATCACCGGTACTCATATGGGTCGGTATTGGTGTTTTGATAGATGGTAAAGAGGTTTCACACTAGCAGAGATTTTCCCTGCTAGCTTGTTTTTTATTTGTTTTATTATAGGTTTTAGAGATGCAGCGGAAAGGAGGCTCAGGAGAGTTGGATGCTAGTCGGTAGTGTTCAGTGGTCTTCGGCTATACCTCCGGGTAGCTTAGCTGGAATAACCACGAACCCCGGAGAAGGATTGGACAACTTGGGAAGATCTTGTGCCAGTGGATAGGAGACTGATTGTTCTATTTAAACTGCATCTTATCCATAGATAGAAGATGTAAGGTGAGCAATACACATCAGTCATCTCTGAAACTTTATTCTTTCCTCAAACCTTTATCCTATCTACCCAATCCCAGGGTCCCATAAGATTTCCAAAAGATATGGGGACTTCCAAGAGCCCGGGATGAGACGAGACGGCAAAATATAGTCCGTCCTGGTCCTTGAACTCCGAGGACGGCCGTCATGAGGAAGGACGATGAGCCCTACGATCTGAGACAACTTCTGGTAGGGGACGGCAGGTGACTACGTAGGGTGACCGGGGATTAGAGGGGATGGTGGGGGATGGCGGTGGACTGCGGGGAAGGGCTGGAGGTTTAAGGGACGGCAGGGAACCGTCGGTGAATGGTCCTTTACTCTTGTGTGTCGGGCACGTTGAGGAAATGACCGGACGGGACGACTAAATGCCGTCCGGCCTGGTCCTGGTCCAGGACGGACGGACTGCCCGTTGCGAGCACTGATATGATCTCAATTGAATTAGCCAGATTGTAGAGGACAACTTGAGTATATTTAGTATCGGGAACCATCATACCTATCGCTAACACACACGAATATGGACCAATCTGTCCGCAGCGCCCGCCGGTCTTTGGCCGAGAAACCTGGCGATCCTAGTACCAGCAACCTCTGATCATAACCACATAAGAGGTTCTGCTGTTGACCGAACTGGGAATCGATATTGTGTGCTACCCGCCTGCCTAGGAGGACCCCCTTCTTCAATCAAAATCCATCTTCTGGATCAGGGAACGCGACGCCTGATAGTCCCTCACAGTGTTCCCAACCGTCCCGGGCGCCCTACAGGGCCCTGGCGGGCTTGTAGTCCCGGGCGTCCCGGGCGTGCTGGGCCAGGATGGCAGGGCATGGCGTCCGTCTTTGATAAAGACTGCCGTCCGAGGGGTTGACGCCCGGGCCCGGGGGTCTTAATACAAGTGGCATCTTCCAGCAGTCCTCACCAGGGCCCGGCCGTCATCTGTAGGGCCCGGCCGCCATTTCAGGGCCCGACCGTCATTTGCAGGGCCCGGCCGTCATCTGCAGGGCCCGGCCGTCATCTGCAGGTCTATTTGCAGGTGAGACACCTATAGGGCCCGGCCGGCCGTCCCGGGCAGAGGTTAGGACGGACCACCGAACGGGCGTCCGTCCAGGGCAGAGTTCCAGGAACCGGCGTCCGTCCCGTCCGAAGCTAAGGACGGACGGCCTGGACGTTTGGGAACACTGGTCCCTCATGAAACCGGAACGGGGCAAGGAGCGATTTGGTCTCGCGTTCTTTATCTTCATTCACATGCTGGTGTGGTCGACGACTGGAGGACAAACGCTCGTGTATCCTACTAAGCGATTAAAGCGGCTCGGGACTTCTGGAGTAGAAGGCGAGCACACTGGAGTTGCGGGAACTGCTCATGGCACACAGTGGCCAGCTGTGATCTCAAAGCCTGTATCATCACAGAAATCCCCCAAAGCTGCCTGTAGCGGACAGACTATCTGCTATCCTGGCAGGGGTTGTATTATCTGAACTCCGAGCTTGCAAATCTTTGATTCCAAGTGAAGCTGGTGCAAGCGTTATTGCCTCCACATCATGGACTGGCTCGATGCATCAGTTGGGAGACGGAGAGCCAGAGGGGATGGGAGGAGTGGAGCCGAGGGCACAGGCAACGGGGGTCTGTACGAGGTTGGCCTTTGCTAAGCCTGGCTTCTCGTTAGAACTGGAGTGGGAGAGGGAAGGGTGACGGACGCGGATGAAACTGGATATGTGTGGAAGGATAGGAGGATTCCCGAGTCGCGATTCGTATATCCTAGCGAAGACCTATGTTCACAGTTCAGTTAGTTAGTTTAGTGGAGCGATAGCGCAGAGGGAGCCAGCTAAATGAGAACAAACTGCCCCACTTGCTCCCAAGTCGTGCACGGGAGATGGAGCTCCTTCGTTTCTGTCACTTCATAGTCGTTTCGTTTTCCCTCGTTTCGTCCCTGTCGTAGTTTTAAAAACGCGATGGGCATTAACAACATGCCCCTGTGATCGATACTATTTTGAACGTTTTATAATTATCAATAAGAATTGGCCAGGGCGCTCTGATTTAAATTTGTGCAGGGGTCCTAAAAATGGCATGTTAGTGTAGTAGCGTGGTTAATACTTACCCAGCGGTCTTTCATCCACCCTGGGTTAGCGCAGGGTTTACATAAGCACCACACCACAACTCAACTATCACTCGAGATTGCCTCTTCTGACATGTATCCCCTACGGGCATATTGGCTCCGGCCGGATGGCTCACGAGCCCCGGGAGGGTGGATCCGTAAAATGGATGTCAGTCAGCCAGGCAGGCGGGAATGATGGACGATCACGGGATAGCACTGGGCAGCAAAGCAGCCTGACAGGGTGTAGTGTTTCCATGCCGCTCTGCTTTGTAGTTTGTGCGAAAATATACTGGACCGAAACCAGACCTGGAGTTATCGCCCGTGATGGTTAATGTACTATAGATCTGTGTGAACAAAAATGAAAGTAGTAAATACAACCACCCGCTATAGTTGGCCCCGGCCAATGGGATGACCACCAGGAATTGAGTTAATAGAGCGAGTTACCGTTTTCCGGTATTGTGTCTGAGGGTTAAAGCTCCAGGTTTGTATCTCTTGTTCAGGAAATTGCAGGCGGGGGCTGTTGGAAAGCAATTTGCGGAAAATGTTTGCGTGCGGGTGATATTCACGGTGAGTGAAGCGCGAAGGAGAAGGAGCAGGAACTGATGAGCGGCCCGGAGTGGCTGAATACTGGAAGTGGCTATGAGGCATTCTCTTCTTTTTCAAGTTGGAATAAGGGTGTTGGGTTTTGTCTGATCTTTCTTCTCTCTTCCGCGTTCCTCCTTCTATGCACCGTGTTGCATTTAGCGCTTATCTGTAGGATGTCATACTCTCTTTACGATCCCTTTCATTGTTAGACAACGCTTGGCTTTTACCGCCTCTCGCACACCGACCTCACAACCTCCTGAGCATGGATTATTAGATGATGGCATACCCTCTCTCCTTGCTTCCCATTCCTAGTCTTAGTTTTCCCTCCGTCAGAGGGTTTCCCGCTGATGCTTACCGCGCCTTGAGTAGGCGATCAAGCTGTATTTCCTTGCGCCGGCTACCCACTGCATATCCTCCTAGTTAGCCGCCTTGAGCAATGAAACGGGATGGCGCTTCCGGATACCCCGCGGGAATCCGATAGGGGGGGGCAGAAATGGTATGAGTTGGAGTGAAACCTCAGTAGCTCCCATGAGCCTTGCGACACGCGCGCAGGAATGGGATGGGCGATTCGGTTCACCAAGTGCTGGGGCGGCAGCGAATATGTGCGACTTGGAGTATTGCGATGAGTTTTTGTGATACGTGGATAGAGCCTGAGGGCTCTCGAACATGGGATAGTAACGGGAAGGGTACGGGTGGATCTCTATGTGTTAGAGCAATGTTTGGTGCCCTTTGTGCCGTGAGAACTGGAACAAAAACTGACCACACGATAGGTAGGATGCCGTGAGATATCCTCAGTTTGAAGTTGTGGACGAGTGCTCATCCAGGAGAGCCTCTATTCCGAGACTATAAAGAAAAGATATCCTGCGACATAGCTTGGAGGGGGAGTTTCAATCACCCGTGACAAAATAAGCTCTTGAAAAATTCCACGGGTATGCACACGGCGTGAATTAGAAGGGTCTTGAAGATTGGAGGAAGTACTCTCATCGGTCCGTTCAGAATTTTCCCCCATTCACGCAATTGGACTCGTCGAGCCTATCGACAACCCTTTAACCCCCAATAGGACATTATTCCCTTTGACGGAGTCTCACATGGTTCTAGAAGGCTAGCTACAATATCTACCAAAATTAACCTTGCCCAAAAGCAGCCGGGAGAGCCGGAATAGGTAGGCAATCAAAGCGTGATTCTAGCCAAGTGGACAACCCCTCCCCCTCTACGGTATCGCTTCAAACATACACCCCCCCGACTCACCGGAGATGCGACACTACCACTGCCGTGCGGAACTAACCCCTGGAAATTTAATCATTCCAGCGGCAAAATATGCTGGGGGGTTCAGACACTTGGATTGGGGGGGAACACTATGGGGGACCAGATGGCCTGACATCTCTGAAGAACTTGGTTGAAGCCTTATTTCTTCCGTTATTCATGATGTGAATACAGCCTACGTGGGGCCGGAATTGGAGGAGTTGATCAATTGCCGCTTGCGGAATACCAGAAAGAAATTGGGTACGGTCCTGGTGTGGTGGGGGGAAAAAGAAGGGACAAACAAAGCCTCTATAAATACCCTGAAGTTTCACGGGAATGAAATTTACAAAAAAATACCGATCGCGTCTGCCAAGGGGGGCAGCGAAGCTACAGGAAGGCAAATTTGGCTTGTATATTGGGATATTGATGATGAGGTGCAAAGGTGGATTATGCCCGGCATCCTTGGCTACGGCACCTCTGCAATCGTAGACAATACATGCAATGTTAAGTAGTATTTTGTCATATCTGCAATGGTAAAGATGAATGGTAAGACACGGAGGCAAGCAGCAGGTCATCTGTGTGTAGGCGGCCTGACAGAATAACTTCTCAGGCAGCTGGGAACTGATGAACATGATATAGTACAGGTAGTATTTGCTTGTTTTGATGGGTTCATGGTACTATAGTGTGCGTAATGGTACCTGTTTGATGAATGAGCAATGGTACCTATAGTTTAACAGGTAATTTGGAAATAATTACACCATTCCTAATATTCTTTATTGAATAACATGGAATGGGGAAAAAAACTGAAATAGACCGAAATCATGCTGCTGCATAGCCATGTGACTACCCAACTTACGCAGTGGCAGACTCCCCACCAGCGGACTGACTCACACACCTGGGCCTGTGTGGAAAACATTAGAAATTAGATGGAATGGGCAATAGTAGTAGGGGAGACAAAGGGTAGAACTGTTTGTACCCAATCAGTTAGCCATTCCAGTCAATGGCAGGAGGCTCTGCTCTTAGTACTGGTAATTACCAGATTTAGCCTGGAGCTCAAGGCAGAAATAGATCTCTGTATTATAAGATGTTCTATTCGTTTGTAGATGAGCCAACTTGGCCTGGGTATGGCGCTCGTGTGGGGGGGGGGAGAAAGCACAGAGGCATGTGCCGCATATGGTTCCAGGGGTTGTAGGAAAACTGATCGGATAATAAGCTAGCATGGTTGGCCACTGGTGAGGTATTGGTGAATTTTGCATGTTTGATAAGGTTCTAGTTGATAGTATTATAATTCCTGTAGTAGAATGTTATGGTGTTCAGAGTGCTGATACTGAAGAGCAGAGGAAGATAGATGTGTTCAAAGACAAGCATGGCAAATGTATCAGTGGAGGTATACTGGAGAAAGAAATTACAGTTTGGGTGTGCAGCTGAGTATAAGCTTTTTATCCTCTTGGTGTTTCTTTCACCTAGGTATTAGAAAGCTAGCCATGTTGGATAGAGAAACAACAGATCTGTCTCTACCTCCAATACCATTGACAAACTGGAGATGACCACCACCATGACCACTAGCCAGCAGAACTGTCTGGGAAGCCAGTCCCAGCTGCTTACTTGATAGGGTTGGGGTTGAATAGTGATAATTATTTGCGGGATTTCTTTTCTCGCAGAGTGATTTTCTAACCCTTGTACATTTGGAGGAGTAATTCACCTATATTGATTGATTAGGATTGAGTACAAGTTAGTGTGTATCTCCTGTACTTAAGCTCAAAGCCTAGAAACTCTTCCCCCTACTCTCAAAACAAATTCTCAAATATTCCCAGCATCACCTATTCAATATTATAACGTGTTCGCACCGGGGTACTAATCACGCTTCTGGGTACAATAGGAGTAGCGCACAAGTTGATCTACAACCTATGGGCATACTGCGCTAAGGGAGGCTTCGAGAGGAAAATATAAAGAATAGGGACTTAAAGAGGTAACCGTTCAACCAAATATATTAGAAATACTCTGTCCATCGAAGTCTGCTGTTCTTCTAAGGGAATCAGTGGTCTTTAAAATCAAGATTTCGTCCATGGCCTGCATGGGTGAGTTTCCCCAATATCCTTTACCCAAACCACAAATAAAACAAACTAAGTATCAAAGGATACTTGAAACTACAAGTAAAACAAACTGAGTATCAAAGGATACTCGAAACCACAAGTAAAACAAACTGAGTATCAAAGGATACTCGAAACCACAAGTAAAACAAAACTGAGTATCAAAGGATACTCGAAACCACAAGTAAAACAAACAGAGTATTAAAGGATACTCGAAACTATAAGTAAAACAAACTGAGTATCATAGGATACTTGAAACCACAAGTAAAACAAACTGAGTATCATAGGATACTCGAAACCACAAGTAAAACAAAACATAAAACAAATCCTTGAACCGAACAGACTGAACTCCAGTTCCAGTTAGAAATATTCTTCCAAATTCCTTTCCATCGTCCCAAGGTCACCAGGGGTTGATAGAAGATCTACAAAGATCACTACTCTTCAATTATCTCCTCATTACAAAACATCAAAGTTCTGGTTCATTAGTACAAATATGTTTCTCCTTCACTTGTTAAAAGAGTCTCTGACTTGGTAATTTCAGTTAGAGATCAATTCTGGAATGGCCATTGAGATAGGTTGTTCCTTGATAATGCTCAGTAATTACTGTATCAACTGACATGTAGTGAGTCTCAAGATCCTCCCAACATACACCATGAAATGCTATGCCAGCCCCCCCATACCATTCTGACTACCACAATTACAACTGTTGTGCCTAATATCAGTAACTCTTCAACTGGGATATCTCCCAACTACCTACATCTCAAAAGCTGAATTGGACTGGTCGGAGGAGAAGCAGCCCCTCATATATAGGACACCAGCATCAAACCATTATATGCATGCCCATGTGAAGACCTTCTTGAATACAAGTTCAGCTAATTTTAACGTAGGATTTAGAATTCTATTGAGGTGGGGAGGAATATGTAGATCGAGGACATTATTGAAAAGAGAAGTAAGAGAGGGGAATAAAAGAGTTTTAGAAGATAAGTGTTTCAGATTGTAGAGGTGTATTGGGTAGGTATTAGGCAAGGTAATAGCTCCTGTTCTAATTTTTTTATCTAATATACCATGTGATCCTGGTGAGAGTGGGAAATATTATTCACTTAGTACAAGGTGACAGCTAGAATACAAACATCAGGCCTGCTTCTACTGTTCCTAACATTACTGGTAAATCGAGTATGTGCACACCTTAGGCTGTACCATAATGTAGTAATAGGACTGGGTAACTCTTATGGAGAAAGGCATAGTCATATTGGCAGGAGTAACTTGGTGGAGTAGTTTTTAGTCTAAGTCTGACTACTTAAAGATTATGAGAGAACTTGCCTACCCTGACCCAATAAACATCCTCTTGAGAGACTTAATATTGAGATAAGCTTAGGCTTAATGATATTAACTTGAACTTTTACTATTACTTGAATTCTTTACATTTTGCAAGCACTAAAACGTGTTCATACCGAGGTGTTATTCACGCTACTGTGTACAATAGGAGTAGGGTGTTCTCTGCCGGAGAGTAACAGCTCTAGGCTTGCTAAGGGAGGCCTCAGTGGTGTATAAGGAGAATGAAGATAACCATTCAACTAAGTATATTAAAAATACCATCTGTTGAAGTCTGCCGTTTCCAGAGTGGAAAATGGCAGTCTTTTTAAGTACATGTGTTTGAGTATTATCATGAATTCTCACTCACGTTCTTACTCAATCAAAGCATAAAAATAACCAAGTATCAACTAATACTTAAAACAAAACATAAAACAAACTAAGTATCAACCGATACTTAAAACAAAACATAAAACAAACTAAGTATCCAAGTACCAGCTCCGGTTACAAGTACTGTCTTCGAGCAATTTGAATTTTGATGTGGTCACATTCTTAAGATCCATCTTCCTCAGGGAGCTCTCTTTACAACAGGTAAACATAATAACTAATACCCACTATGGCTTTCCATGTGAAACCCCTAACTCCTATTTCAGTTAGGTGTGAAATCCAATAATAGATAGCTTAGAATCTTAAGACATCTGAAATCTACCTTACTTAGTTATAATTCATGACACATATGATCTATTGATTTGAAATCAGGTTCTTCAGATAGCTAGAAGGCTCTAGTAGGTTTCTATGAAAAGAAATTTATTTTCAAGATACATTACCCTCTCGTCGTAAAACAGCCTACAGAGGTCATTGGAGTTTGGAAAATATTTCCTAAGCTATTTAGAGTATGTTCTAGAACGCTATCTATCTGGCTATGCTAAAATAAAATTTTTGTTGTTGCAGGCCAATGTGTAGGTTCTAACACAGCCACACTCATCTGACAGCGTAGATTGACAATGATTGTTAACACTGCGCCTTTATCTGCACGTTTGGTATATACGACATAGTAAGATATCATAGTACGGTACTCTACTCTACTCGCAACCGTATTATTTATATGATGGGAGGATGATGAGTTGCTTTTTTTTTTTGACCGCACACTATGGTACTCACTCATAACCGTTATTATAATACTATACAGTACTGTGCACCCCGGGCAAAAACGAAAAACAAAAACAAAACAAAGGAAACGTAAAGTATCATACCTAGGTTTTTCCCATAATTTTGTGTCGTATGATACTACTGTACCGTATTGTGCTGTACCGGTTAGAAAGAAAGAAGGAAGGAAGGAAGGAAAAGGTTCCCCCGAAGCAAATACCCTTTCCTGGAAAACTCTGGCGGTGATTACGTTGGCCAATAGACAGCCGGACAGCCGGACAGACGTGGTATACGGACGGGTGTACTGTACATAGAGCACGAACCTTTTTCAATAATTTAGGTTTGCTGACAGTCCAGAATTCTGACGGATGGGTGGTCGGTGGGGCGGAGGGGGCGTGGATCCGACCTGGCCGGAGCTAGAGTACCAATGGTCTATGCATCGCAAATTTAGATACCCATAGTATTCTGCATGCCGTAGTTCGTCGCGGCTTGAATGCAACATCCCATACCGGTATCCACCATAATTTGTCGTAAGAACTGACCGTCTTGGCGTGTGTTTCGAGACCCCATCTCTCCCATTTACGGTGGGGGTTTTCGGTTTTCTATATGATGGAATCATTGTGGTTCCTGTATAGTAGTAACCTGGAAAAAAAGAAAAGAATCGACCATGTAAATCTCCGGGTTGGGCTCTCTCTCATTCCTTTGTTGCTATCATGTATAGGCGCTTGTGGAAGATTGGTGGTTTGCGCGGGAAACGGGGGGTGGCGCGTTTTGTCTGTGGATAGGCTCGCATCGAGTTACTGTGACTCTGTAATGTTTTCGTTTTTTCGGTGACTTGCTGGGTAACTTTGATGATAGACCTTTATTTTTTGTTTTTAGTGATCGTACTGTTGCTGCTGGTATTGTACGAGGATGGTGCTACAGGCGGCATATGCTATCATCATACAGTACCAACCCCCGAGCCGGCACTGGTTCGGGCGCAGGGTGGGATTGTGCAGTACCGTACCCAAGTACGAGGATGGATTGAAGGACGGATAGCGGTATGTGGATAGCATACCACGCATCGCAACTTGAGTACCAGTATTCTAGAAAATGGTTTGTAAAAGAAAAAAGGTCTACAGACACCCAGCTTATCCGTCATATGATGTAGAATTCTAATACCCTCGACAATGAGTACCGTGTGATACTTCCCCCCCTCCGCACCTGATGCAAAATCGTGCCATCATGCTTCGATACAAAAAGGATAAAAAAACGTAAGAAAAAAAAGAAATACCGAAAAATCCTATTCAATGCCGTGGTGAGCCTCTCGCCCCCTCCAAAAAATGAAATAAATCCATAAAAAAAACAAAGGAAAAAAAAAAGCAGACATCGGGGGCCAACAATTACAATGTGGATAACGAGGAGAGAGCTTCAATATTGGTTTTTCTTTCTTTTCCCTCTCCAGAAATTCAACAGTATAATCCATGTGCGCAAACTCGAACGAATTTGCTCTACACTCTTCCTGGTCGAGACCTGTTCCGTCCGTAAATCGGCCCGCCTCGCAACAGCTGCACTTTGGTGACGAGGGGCTATTCAAGTGTGGTATGTGTTGGTAACGATATCCCGGAACCTGTAACTGTTAGGCTTTGCTCCCAGAGCGATCCAAGCTCTTGCGCGGCAGCTGGATCCTACCAGTGAATCCTGTTCTTGTCCTCTATTAATCCAAGGGCGATGCTGCGGACAGGCGCATCACCCCATCGCTCGTAAAAGAATCCACCGGGACGGTCCAGGTGATCAAAGTAATCCCTGTACTTTTTGCTCCTCCAAAGGTTCATGTCCGCAATCTCGAAATTACTCCGGAAATGGCAGGTCCAGTACCGAGACTTTTGATGGTCTGGCCTGTTCTTGGAATCCGTCAGCCAGGCCATGGCGTATTTCGGGTGCAAGTAGTCCGGGTTCTCCGCCAGGAACTCGAGTGTATGTGGCCATAGAGTCTCAATGGATTCGGGAGGGTCGCAGATCTTGATGACGAAACCGTATGTTTGTTGTTGGGGTCCATGTACTTGAACACGTCGTAATCCACATCGCAGAAGAAGCTGTTTCACGTCTTCGCAACCGGGGCCGGAAGGGATTCGGTGCGGGAATAACATACTCCACTTTGGGCTCAACACGCCAGTACCGCCGGATATCCTTCAATGCAGGGTGATCGTGAAACCTTTCAGAGTTCCACCGGCACATTTGATGATAGCTCTTGAGTCGGGAGTAATGGACCTTCTTCTCTTCCAGCAGCTTGGCAGACTCTGCCATGAGATCGTTGTTGGTCCAGGAAGGGATTGCCCAATGGTCCTTTGAGATAACCTCTACGCCACACGATTGAACCCACCGTCAGCCTCTATAGGGGGAGAAGAGCAAAAGCAACGCCGTAGAGATAGGACGAAAGCTAACCGTATCTGCACTCGGCCTTGGTCTCCGCCTGTGTCCTCTCCCTAAACTCCTGGGAGAACTCCGCATGGTTGAAGAAGGTCCAGGGGTAATTGCATTTGTGATTGGAAGTTCTCTCCAGGTCCCTCATTGCGGGAACCATCCCCTCGGGTTCATTGTTTCTTACCAGCGATAGTAATGTCACCGATATTCTATCTTCCTCGCCGGGCCCCCACAGCTTTCATGGAAGTCCCTTCTCGGGGTTGAGTAAGGGGTCGACACCATTTAGGGAGCCACCGGTCTTTGGTTGGACGAATTGGCCTCCCTACCCGCCAACATGTGGGCGAGGAATTGGCGGAGATGAATAGCTGTAGAACACGAGTACCAGCGCTGTGAGGGCCGCCAGCGAGATGAGAGCTCTCAGAATACCCTTTGTCACCACATTTCCGCGGCTGGGGGGATGCGGAGTGGGGTGGGGTGTTTGTTTGGAGGAAGGGCAAGTGTGGTGGTAAGTCATGGGTGGGGAGGCAGGGTTCGCAGTAAAAGCTTAAGAGGGCCCGATTTAGGAATGGGCTGTGGAGCACTGTTGGGGAGGCTGTAGGTGGGAGCGCAATGGGGGGGTTCACCGTCAACCTGCGTGAAAGGTTCTCACAGCAAGAATGGACGCCAAACGAGATGTAATTACTCGGACTCACTTCTGTCTTGGAAGAACCGGAAAAGTGTGGCGAGTGAAGAAAAGGGGCCCCCGAGAAGTAAGTGCTCGAGCAAGAGTACTGTATTGTACAGTAGGAGTGCTGGCGTAACCGGTGAACCGTGTCTATCGTTGAGATACCGTACTGCAATGGAGTGTCCGCCAACATGACACTCTTTTCGTTTTTTTTTCCTGCGCTTTTCTCAACGCTTGGTAGGCTGTACGAGACACCGCACTCGAGTACTGTATTCGCATTCGTCCCTTCAACAATAACCCCCCCCCCCGCTGCGGCACACTGAGTATGGTGCGGGTGTGACTAAGGCGAGGAGGTAGGAAAGGGGAAAAAAAGGGCGCTGGCAAGGGAATATATTCCAGGCTCCCCTAAAATCACCCCTTCAAGCATTGGGACAGTTGTTTCCGGGAAGTTCTGCTGATTCTTGGATACGCTAGTCTAGCAGTCGTGTTCACAAATATCACGTGTTCACAAACGTCCCGCGCTTCCGTGCACCGCATGCCCTTCCGAGCACTGCATGAACACCTGGGAGATATAAAAAAAGGCCTGTCACACCCCCCTCGCCTTTCTGTCCTCCAAACCCTTTTCGCACAAACAAACACCGTCTCTGTACCATGCTGGGCATCAAACTCCCTCTGGTTGGCCCAATACAGTACATACTTAGCCACCCAGCAGACAGAATTATTTCTAGCTTCTGGTGAGAATTTAACAGGTTTTTTTCCTTGGTTGGAAATTAATGTGGATTGACCATAGCTACAGAAAAAAAGAAAACACGGTTGCCCTCATGGTACTTTCTGTGAAGAATATGGGACAAGTGTGTCAATGTCAGTATATCCACGTCTGTTCAAGAGCAACAGAGAGAGTGATAAAAAAACAAGTAGGGGTTGATATTGTCTGACAAGGAAAGGAATGAATAGGTCTGATGGAAACCTCATAGGAAAACAATAGCAACATACAGAGTCTTTTATAGAGAGTGGGAGAGAAAACAAGGAGAAAGGAATGCAAAGAATAACACAGTAAGAAGTAAGATATCAATCACAATCCTGACCCTTTGAACAAGTTAGAAAGAGATCAAGTATCACAACTACTATCTAACACTAGACTGTTGTAGTCCCTAAACTATATGTCAGATCACCATTGACCATGGCCTCTACTATCCACTTTCAGCTGGTATGCTAGATCTCCAAACACTAATAGTTTCTGGTGACAACACTGAAATAGTAGGTCTAGCCCTAGTCTGTTTCAACACTTTCAAGGAATGGGTTAGAGTTTGACAGACCTATATTTATACTAAAAGTACTTAAAGAAGTTGGCTCCCTTCTCTTTTATTTATTTGTACTCATTAGAATGCTAACCAATTGGAGGACTTTCTTCTACTCTCTCATCAATAGTATTGTTATCATCAGGCTATTCTGCTACTTCAAAAAGGCCTCACCTTTCTATTTTTCTCAAAATAGTATGTCTATTTGCCTTTTCCTATTTTTCTTAGAAGTATACTGATCTTGTCTTTGTTATTTTTTTCTTTCCAGGTATTATATCAGTGACAAATGACATTATCTCTGCCTCCTGCACTTGTACTACCTTGCAGAACTTTACCATAAGAGCAAGATATACTTCCTATATGTAAGCTGTCTTACTGTATACTTACATGATCACTTGCTTCTTCCTCCTTCTAACTATAGTTTTTTTTTTTTTACTGCTTTCTTATGGACAGTATTATCATCCCTCCCTACTAATTGTCATAACGTAGATAAGGAGCTCATCACTGCCTGCTTAGCTATCCTGGACCAGATCAGGAACCAGTCTCACTTCTCCTACCTCGATACACTTATCTTTCCAACTGCCCTCTGTGTTGACATGTTCTTACTTGCAAATGAGGGCCAGAGAATCATAATAGCTAACAATATTGGCAAGATAGTCCATCTTGCCAACAAGTATCCTAGTAGCTGTTGGGATTTCTTTAGCAGTAGTACTCCCTGTACCTACAAGTCTGGTCTAAGCTGGTATGTCCCAGAAGACCCTGAGGCTCAAGGTATTGATTGTGAGGCTTGCCCAGTTCACTGTCATCTTATTATGCCTACTTGGCTCTTGATGGGACAGTGTATCTATAATGGCCTTAACTCTATAGCTGTGGAATAAACATCAATCAATCCTGTCACCAATATTGAAGTAGGAGATACATCACCATCCTGGTTACTGATTCTTTCTATGTATAGGAAACCTGACTCTGTCATCTGTGATTGCACTATCACAACTGCATTTATGGTCTAGAAGATCCTTACTGAAGCTGGCTTCCCAGCCATTGAGGTGGTCTTTATCGAGTCTATAGTTACTTGTTCTATTGCTGGTAGCCCCAAACTCCTCTTATTTAATTTCTTACATGACCCAGTACCTGACATGCTAAAGCCCTTGGTAGCTACTCTTAGTCTCTCTATTGCACCCCTTAAGTACTCCAACTTTGAGGGTACAGCTGCTCTGTACTTCTGTCTTGGGAAAGATACCAACTGTGTCTCTCTTTTAACCTGCATATATGTCATTCATCTTCCTCCTATCTATTCTAATACACAAATGACTGATAAGAATACGAGTCAGCCATGTGAGGAAATTGTTGTGCTTGATAATATGGGCTACAGGAATGCTATCATGGCTATGATGGTAACTATTGGTAACCATCTGAAATCTATTGAAATCTGGAACACCACACTTGACATGATAGGGGAGTCTGTTAGCATGGAGAACAGCAAGGTCACGGGAAGATGCAAGACGTAAATGGAGTTGGTAGCAGAGCTGAATGAGAAGATTCAGGAGGTGAATGCACTCCATGATAAGGTTACTAAGCATTGTACCACTACTAAGGACCATGTTACTTGCTTCATACAGAGAAGATTAAGGCCTTGGCTGAACAATACAGGTTTACCAATGACGGGGCTCTGATTAAGCTACATAATAAGAAGATTAATAGCTCAATATTTATGAGTAACAAGATTTATATTAGTATATCTTTTTACATACCTGTGTCTTTATTTTATCTCTATCTCTAGTGTTCTTTATTTCTTATTCCCCATCACATGTCTTGTCTTCAGTTTTAGTTGACTATGAGGATTGTTTCCTGGATTGGTGGTAAACTTTCCATATCAGAATTTTGAAATACTATGTTTCCACAGGTGGTTGATCAAGCTAACTCTTAGTACCCTGAAGATGGTCTTCTTTAGGACTATGGTGTCATCTCAGACAAGGAGATCCATGACCTCCAATGGCCTAACATCAACAATGAGAGATGCTTACTTGTTATACAGAATGAGTTAACTATGGGAACTACTGTTGGCTGTGGCAATGGTCTTGAGTCCTTTACCTGCACCTTTGATATGTGTGAAATCAAGCATACATCCCACAAGATTGTGGTCTTGTCTTATAACAAGAAACTTGGCAGGTTTCCAGCTGCTGGTGACTCGGGGTCCATCCTTCTTGGAAGGTATAGTTGCATTGTTGGACTCCTTTCTGATCACTCTGGCCTTTCTGAAGAGACTGATATCATGTACGTCATCCCACGCTAGTATATTGAGAAGGAGATCAAGGCCAAGTATCCTAGCTGCTATCTCTGCAATATTGTCTAGTAGGAGCTTGGAGATACTGGCAGTTATAAGTCACAGAAGTTTATAGTATAATGAGAAGGAGGGAAAGTACAGGTATTCTAGTTTAGTTTAGAAAAAGTGAAATAGAAAATATATGAAAAAATAAAAGGCAGGGGTACTTCCCAAATTAGGAAATATAAGTAATCTCTCCTGATTGGAATTGGTGTCTAGCAAAACTCAGATGTACTCGGTAGTTCCTCATCCACACTATATCATCATCCACAGGCTATTATTGAGCTTAAAAGCAAGTCCAGTATTGTCACGTTATATGTGATTTTGCCAGTTTGCTTCTACTACTACTTGTATTCATAGTTAGGGCAGGAATGAGCCAAACCTGGGGATGGGAGCTCCTCCTCCCAGCCAATCGGGTCCCTCTTTTCCCCAACCATCAACCGGCAAATACTGAATAGGGGGGGGGGGGAAGTAATAAGCCAGCCACAGCCAATTTCACTTTACTATTTCTGATACCAATGAGGTACAGTACGGAACTGATACGGTATGCTGCCTTCATCGTCGATTAATTGATTAATGGATTGATTAATTAATTATTTGGTTGCATTTGGAAGAGTAGCTTGATTCTTCGATTCGACTTCATGGTGATATGAGGGATTATATTACGGGAGGCTGTGGGAGGTTGGTAAGTACATGCTGTACTCGTAAGGTCGTGACATTTGTTAAACATGACTACTATTGCACAAGCGCAAAAAATCGCCCGGAGCCTCAAGATTCTGGCGGTATGCCATAGGGTATCGTTCAACTTTCTTGAAACCTGGTCCAACCAACTACGTACAACCCGGCAATGAAATAAATCTTCCAAAACAACAAATATCCGAGTAAAAAAAGCGTGAGAGTATCTTAAATGACGATATCAGTTGTCTCATGCTCTTATTTTTGAAATAAAAGATAAAAAAAGAGAAATTGAAAAAAGTGGTTGTATGAGGATGAAACATGTACTGAGGAGTTTAGTGCAGCAGACTGAGATAAACGCTAGGAAGGTGGGGCTCTTCAGATAGGCTGTCCAGCAATGATTGTCTTCGGGAATAGTGTGAGATTTCTTCCAATAGGAAAGAGGCTAAACAATGGTCTACTGTACTACAGGATTGAACTGATATACCATAATGGCCGATAATACACACTCTGGTGGTTCGGTCTCAGCATCGGCAACTCTGGTCACTTCGGCATGTGTTTCATCGTTGGTCCGCATTTTAGATCGGTTGCACTATAGTCTAATGGGACGGGCGGATGGGTGGGGTGGACGAGGGAATGAAACTGAAAACTGGATACCGGTATGTTCCCTCCCGCACATCACGACACAGCCCTTCGGCACCCTAACCGTACGGGCACCCTCACAACAACAACAACAGCGGCGGCAAGGCAATCCCGATACCATACAAGAAAATGCCGGTCTTGTACTGTACGCTACGCTGCGGCGATCATAATTGTGGTGATATCCGCATATGAATCGGGTTCCCGTCAGGAGGAAGCATTATCACACGGACGGCGGAGCATTGCCACAAGCTACCGTATCAACTCATCTATCGGCCGCTCTGCCCGCGGGTTTGATAGCCTCCGTTGAAAAAGGTGCAATGATCAAGTCATATACCGGAGGCAGATGAGAGCGAGAAGTCCACATTGATTATACAAAAGAGAATTCTACACCAGGTCCGGGGAAGCACCCACTATTCATGCTGTAAAGTAACAACATATATCAGCCGCAGAGAAGAAGAAAAAGGAAACAACATAGAAGGCAAGAGAAGTAAATGAGAACACCGTTTCATATCTGCAGGAGAGATCGAGTAATGGTGATATAAGGAAAACCCCAAGTGGGGTAAGTCGAACTCTGGGACTACCAGGGAGCCGACACTAAGGAAGATTGACCAGCGATGTCGTACTCTAAGACGTAGCAAGGACATATCTGAAAGGCCAATTTCAACAGCCTCGGCGTCCCCTCGAGCGAGTGACGTATGGTGAATTCCGCTGCGGGAGGGAATCCTATCGACTGTGAACGCACGTTCCTGGGTTGGTAGGGTTGGCGGTGCCGCGCCGCCTTTATTTATCTACAGGTACGAGTATCGTGGGCGTCTCCGCCGCATCGCAGTGACGTACGGTTACTGCTATCGTACCATGCTTGCATGAACCCTCCTGCCCGGGCCAAGTGAGGGAGCCTGTGGTACCCGTGCAGTACGAGGCTGGGGACGGAGATCCCCGGTGCTTCAGTGTACCCTAAGCGTACCCTACAGTACCGCACCAAAAGTGGCCGGCTTCGAATATGAAGTGGAAATCCCCCTAGGTCACCCAAAAATACGAGATGCCCGGTACAAGTACAGGCTCTAGAAGTACCGTATGTCAGCTCTCTCATACACAAAGGTGTAGCGCTGGCGGGAATAAATTGCTGTTTTAGTAGCTAGAATCGTCCGATCGTAGTTAGGAAAATAGTCATAAAACAAACATGGCTTCCCATTCAAAAAATTGCTGGGACCCGGTCTCACATCCATTCTTTGATCGATGGGCATCCCAAGAAATGGGAGGAGAAAGTCCAGGGAATTCCTCGGGATATGCAGTCAGAGCTGGGTGGGGGGCGGTGTCTGTAATGTTGTGAACATGGTTGCTTTGAGGGCGAAAGGTGCACTTATACAAGTGATTTTCGTCTCCAGCCTGTCTTTCTGCCACAACCTTACCACTCTCTTTCAAATTGGTGCTGCTTCTGCTGTACTCAGTACCGTGCTGGGGCTCAGTTTGCTATGGCGATTGGTAAATTTGTCCTTATTGTATCGCGGGGACGAATAAAGTGGGTTCGAATAAAGGTGAGTGGAAGGAGGGAGCAACAAGTGCGGAGCGGGAGCGAGTCCCATACAGATTCATCACAATTCCCCGATCTTCTTTTCCATTTTCTCTAAATTACAAATGTTGTTATAGCCCAACCCCAAGTGTCTCAGTGTGAAAGTCAGGAAACAGGGAAAGCGAAAAGATGGAACAAGCTTGAAAGGAAATGGGGATAAACTTACATGACCACCCCGTACTTTTCTTGGGGACGTTTGGCTTGAATGCGCGCCGATCGGGTCGCATCAAAACGTCGGTTGTCCTAATTTGACATCTGTTAGTTTCTATTGGGAAAGAATCAATTGGGGTGTTGATCGGGGAACATACCTTTTTTTTTTTCTTGCCGGGTCGGGGGAAGGGGTTTACAGGGGTTTAAACTTTTATTTCAGGCTCGGAAAGACCCCCCAGCGGGTATAGGAATAAGATTCTTATTTGCCTGTTCTGAGACGAGGCTTTTTTAAACAAACTCCTTAACCGACCTCATGGTTCACACTCCGAAGAAACGCGATGGCCAGTGAGGAGATCCGAGAGAGAAGCCCAATTCCGCTCAGTCCCAGCTGATAGCTGGAGTTCTCGTGGGGTAACAGGTCTGGTAGCCACCGTTGCCTGTACCAATTTCAGTGTCGGTTGTGCCGATGGTGCTGGGTAACAAGAGGAAGGTGTCCAAATGGATTACAGCCAGTAATTAGCCTTTTGGATTTTTCCAGTAAGGGCTGCTGGTTAGGTGTTACTACCGGTGTGGCAGCAAATAGGTTTTAGGGGTTTCCTGGTCATGTTTCAAGGGGGTTTGTGGCTCATCGAATTTTCTGTTTAGGATGAGACTCAGCAAGTGGAAAGTTTCACCTGGAGGCATGCCCTTGATTTCCTCAGAGAGTGAGGAGGGACGAAGGTACCAACCACCTATCTCTACAACCAACTGCACTACCTTCTTTTCTGTTGTTTCCAAGCTCTGTTTTTCCACCCTTTTAATATTTCTTCTTTGCTGTGCCTTACCGTCAAGTTTACCAGCAATAATTCCATCCTCGTATTCGATTCCAGATCGCGTTACTATGGTCAGCATTTCTGCAGCTCGGTCAATCACACCATCAAATTACGGAAGTCAACAGAGATACCGGTACTTCCACACCGGTGTTCCCCGTCTTTGATGCATAACCGGGATTTCTGGAATAAGGGTGTCCAGCATTTCGGTTCACAGGCGGTCCCGGGGTAGGGTGCCGGTAGGCTTATTGGCGATGGTACTGTAGAAGCCGGTAGGCGAGATTCGATGAAGTATCACAGGAGGATGCGAATGGCTGCGGCTAAGTAATTCAACTCTATTCCACCTGTTGCGTTTTGGCTACCATACTTTTATTGCAAATCACCGGTACTCTGGGTAATGGTCCTATCGCAATTACCTATCGGGATTGCGGGGTAGCGAAGAAGTGCCTCAAGTTACCATTGGTTTCGTGTTTGTAATGCTTATGGGTTTCATTTATCAGCAGGATGGAAGGTTCTCGGTTTTTCTCTGCAAAGGCCTGTACTGATGTACTAGTAAGTCTACTCGGGAGACAAGGAAATATGTAACATGTGGGAATATGGAAGAGTATGATTGGTTGACAAAAGAGGGGTAAAAAGGGAAGTTGAGAGATGTTCATGGAAACAGGAAGCGGGGTAAAAGAGGGGTTACCGGGAGTCTATTAGGAGGCTGCAAGGAATTTTCTCTCAATGTCAATGTATATAAGAGCAGATAGTTATCGGGAGAGGAAGCAGAAGAAGGACGGCGGACATTGACACAGAACCGAATACGAGACATTGAAACCGGTAAAGAACCAGGAGCTTTTTACTGCGCCGAACGAGACACTTTCGAGTACGATTCACGACAACTTTTCCACTGATTGGCTTCCTGACGGAAGTTATGTAGGAGTACGGGTATAGTATGTGGTTCAGTACAGTAAGCCTTTTAAGCGACCGTTATTAGCTGCTATCGTGCGCTGATTTGAACGAGAGAACTACCCTGTTTTTTTTTTAAAATTTTTCTCATAATACCACCAGACACTTGTGCTGCTTTAGCGGACAGGTTTTCAGCTGACCTTGCGGAATGGAGGATAATTCCTGGCATTCCATAGTGAATGATTTTCCTATTGTGGGCGCTGTGTCGTTGAATATGGATAGCGATGGAGGCGAGTGATTGTTATCGATACTTACCATTATTGGCAGGGGTAGTAGTCCCAAACTACCACGTTTCCATTCAAGTTTATTAATGCCGGTGACCGAAAGTGGTCAAGAGGTTTTTCATTTTTCTGGACACTGGTATCATATGTAATTGGAGTGTGGCGCAGTGGCGGTGATTTATCGTACTCGCACAACTTATCTTACGCTGGGCTGACGGGGGATGCCTAGTTATCTAGAGTTAACTGCCGAAGGCCGGGAAACACTGATTGTCATATCGCATGGAAGATGGGATAATGTGCCATGATCAAATCCGGAGTGGAAGGGCGACAGGGACCTCTGGATGAGTTAAGGAGGTTCAGATATCCATACACTCAAGGAGTGAGTGGAATAATCAAGCCTTTCTCTCCGAAATAGAATTTTCATATTCTGCTGGTGATTTAAGGGGTAATTTCTACTCAATTTGCATTGACGTAAAATCTAAGAGCTATATATTTGTCTTTTCTGATGATCTACATGATTATATGGACTCTGATATCGGTTAAGGCAATTAACCGTGGGGAAGTTACCCGGGAATAGAAATCATCCTCGTGGATGTTAAGTCAGAGAGGGTAGTTTCCGCCAGGGGGGTTTCTGTAACTTCTGTATTGGTCCGTGCTTACCACCCACCCCCTTTGTTCAATTCGAATTATCTACATCAGTACCATCTATTTCTATAGGACTTTCAGCAGTAGACTTTTCAGAATGGGTCTCCGAAGCTGAATTCTCTGCCTTTACCCCGCCAGCCAGCTTTGACTCAGGGCATTCATAGCATGTGTACACAAGTGTTGTGCAAGTCCTTTTCACTGTGTATGTGAACCACGGTGCTGAGGATCACAGAATTGAAGAGAATAAAGAAAACGCATCAGAATTGAATACGTGGTGCCCAAATATATTGAGGGGGTTCGGTGGCATACAATGATAGTATGGAACATACGGAAACCCCCCCTCCAACTTAACAGACAAGGGTTACTCGCCCTGCCAGGCTACGGAATGACCCGGGGGCTTGACTAGTTATCTTTAACATGTTGGACCGCTATGCCGGGACCACTTTCGAAGACACAGTATCAATTTATTAGTGCATTCGGTCGTTATTTTTGTTCCTCAGCTGAAAGCCCAGTGCAAACACCCCCCATAGCTGGACGCACAGCAGTAGTTCCTTGCCCATCCCTCATTACTCCCGGCGCCCACGGTCTGTGTGGTTACCATTACTGTAGCTTAAATTCTTCACTCTCTCAGCCCTTAGGGTGTCTGTGTTGCTTGAGAATGTGAGCCTAGCCTGGACCAAGGTTAGCCGGGTTTCAATTCACAGTGACCACCGGGAGTGTAATTATTCACCACAGCACGCAAGCTGGGGCCCTGATTATATCAGTCCTCAGGCACCGCGGGATAGGCGTTCTGTGGTGTCAGTAAGACAGATTTGCACGACGGGTTTCCCAATGCAACCAACAGGCCTCGGCAATGACTCTAGGGCTGTATACAATAAGGACATGAATGATTGAACCTCCAACTAGGACTTCCAGAGTTCTCTCTGGTTTATAAGTTGCCGGGAGCACCGCCAAAGCCAACCCTTGAGCGGCGGCTGGAGGGCCTATTTGGCAAAAAAAAAAACATAACGACAGGAGACCTTTCTGCTTGGTAATGGTTTGATCTGCCGAAGCGGTTTTCTCCAATTTGTCTCCACATGTGGCAGCTGTTTTGTTCTGGCTATTTCGAAGCGGGGCGGTCACTAAGCTTGATGATTACCAAACACCGGTTCTGCTCAGCATTTTCATAACCGAAGGGTAACAGTTCTTTGTCTTGCATGGGAAAGCAGAAAATAACGGTAGTACCTAAACAGGCGCTACGACAAAAAACAGTAAAAACACAGGACTATACTAGCAGGGGCAACTCCAACGTCCTAAATCGAGGTTCAACTATTCTAGCTCTTACTGTAGTACTATGCTTTGAATTTTCACAAAAAGGTGCATAGGTCCCTGGATATGGACTGCCGTATGCCTGCGGCTTGGGATTAAGGGCCTGTTTGCGTACCACCATTCCTTTCGGTTTTACCATACAAATGACCGTTACCTTTCGGTATGAAGATGACAGGATAACGATTTCTCCAGGTAAAATCATTACTTAAACCGAAAGTTGAACCCCCCTACCGTTCCCGCCAAACAGCCCCTAAGGCGCAGCTTGGTGGGAACGGACTGCTCGTGACCATTCAGTTTCAAAACAGTTGCACCTGTAGAAACAGACCACTTCCATTTCATAGGGGTCATCTTGGCACATCTCATAAGGGAATCGTCGATTTATTCCATAGTTACCAAACACCAGTTCAGTTGCTCCCCTTCGGGAACAGAAGGTAACGGTCGTATCCAAATACCCCCGAGGCTTTCCTACTCCAAGCGGGTCCCATCTCTGGGAGCCGAAAGCGTGGCGATCATGGAATGGAGGGGTATCCTAGCGCTCGGGATGTCGAGGAGGTTTCTGCAGTCGGAGTGAAGTGTATCAGATCACGTGCCTGTGGCTTCCTAGCTGCGAAAACTGAGATCTAGCGGACAACCCCATACCTCAATTCACTGGCTCCTTCCTACCAGACTCCATAAATGATGCTTACCCGGCGGCGCTCAAGAATTCCCCAATATCTCCATCCGGGTAAGCTCCCTGTCCGGAGCCCTGGAACCGAAGGGAACCCATTGAGGATTTGCCGGGTGGATAAAAACCAATAATTAGTATGCGCCCCCTCCACACTCCTCTCATTGCTCAACCTTCTCTCTCAATTTTGACAAGTTCCTCCAACCACCTGTTTTCCACTACACACTTGCCACTTTTTTCCACACAATGAAAACCAAGTATGAGCGAGGCTTCTCGTGGCGCTCAAGAGCCCAATGCCCCTGCGCAACGTGGAGGAAGGCGCAGGGTCGGGAGGTCATCACGAGCGGGCCCCACCCGGAGGAGTTCAAAAGCACCTGCTGTTCCAATAACCAACACTGAACCTACTGGAAAGGAGCCTCAGACCAGTAGTGCGGGGGTTCTTCACCGGGTGCTAGATCGCGAGAATTTCTAGGAGCCTAGTTCTTTCGTGGGCGCAGCATCAAACAGTGTCGGGGCTCAACCACCGTTGACATAATCTCTGGAGGAACAGGAGACAGTGTTGGATAGACCTCGCAACTGTCCCAATGTTACTATAGAGGTTCCCGTGCGACCAGCAATGGTACCTATGGAGGTCCTGTCCCAGCTAAATAAGCAGTCCAAGGTGGAGTCAGTTTTTAGTATCGGGGGCGATCGGATACCGGACAGTCCCCGTGATTATCAGAAGTTTGCGCCTTTGCCCGGGCATGAGGAAACAGACGACGGCGAAGAGGAAATAGATGACGACAAGGGAACAGATGGCGGTGGGCGTGAAGACGGGCCCCATGAGGGCATTGGATAAGAAGCGGCCCCCGAGGTCCAATATGACCCACCCATCTCTGCAGGACCATTAGGTAGCTGGTGGGGGGGTCAGGGCGAGGGCGAGGGTGAGGACGTATTGGCAATTAATCCTTTTCAATTTCTCTGCGATGACCCCGAGACATACGAGATCCATCCAACACCTGTGTTCCCAGAAAGTTTGTCAAGTCCACCAAATATGACAGACCCTCCTCTACCAGAATTCCGCTCAGAGGCGACTGAGGCACTGGATTTGATTTTAGGCCTTAATCCAGAGCCTCCATATAGTGTTGATATCGCTCAACTTTTCGCAGATGCTTTGGGACCTTCCCCAGACTCACAACCTTTACCAGCTGGCCCTCCAGTTGTGGGGTCCCAGTTATCAGCCACTCGTGGGGGGGACACTGATCCTCCTCCCCCAGTCAATTCTGCAACGGGTGGGACCCAACCGGTGGCCCTTACAATCGATCATCAGGGCACTCCGGAAGCTTTTCTAGGATCCTCGGTGTCCAATGGACAATTCCCGGCCCCGAGCACTGGCGGAAGCATTGAAAGTCAAGCTGCAGGCGAACTCAGCCAGCGTCACTCCGCCACCCGCCCACCTTCAAGACGCCAAACCATGGCACCCAACCCATGGGTCGTTGGTAGGGAAGATCCCATCATGACAGGACTACTAATGGCCGGGCCGTATTCAGCCCCCCGGCGAGACCAGGATTTCAGCGGTGCTTTTCGCCCAGGCAGCCAAAATCCCACACTCTACGATCCAGAGAGTGATCCTTATCGTGATCCACCCCTCACCCGTGTAATGGGACCTTTGCCTGCAAACTCTATTTGGAGGCGAACATTTCCAGTCAATACCGATGCCGTCC